>CM060075.1:406997-471997 GCA_030533445.1 Cyprinodon diabolis | reverse complement strand
ATGGATGGATGGATGGATGGATTGATGGATGGATGGATGGATGATGGATGGATGGATGGATGGATGGATTGATGGATGGATGGATGGATGGATGGATGGATGGATGGATGGATGGATGATGGATGGATGGATGGATTGATGGATGGATGGATGGATAGATGATGGATGGATGGATGGATGGATGGATGGATGGATGGATGGATGGATGGATGGATGGATTGATGGATGGATGGATGATGGATGGATGGATGGATGGATGGATGGATGGATGGATGGATGGATGGATGGATGGATGGATGGATGGATGGATGATGGATGGATGAACTCTCCTATCCAGCACCATGTCTTTGGCTTTCTAATGACTCTAAGGAGGCTGATACTCCTATATGTAGAACAAACCCTCAGGTCCTCCTTATCTTGGAGGAGCCATCATTCTAGAAGGGGCCCTCGTTATAGGAAAAACCCTCATTCAAGGAGGAATCCTTATTCTAGGGGAAGCCCTCATTCTTTTTTTAAACAGTGTCCTGTCTGGCAAGGTGGCAATAAGAATAATTGTCTTAATGCCAAAAGGAGCCCAACAGATTTTACTTTCACAAGTGTAGCAGTATGGCTATTGCCATACCGCTACACTTGTTTCATGCATATAAATTGCTTTATTATAATTATGCAGGGAGTTTTACAGTTTATATGGACACTGCAATGTAAGTAGAGTAGAAAAACAGAAGAAGAAAAGGAAAAAAAAAGGACAAAAGATGAAAGAAAGAGGAGATAGGAAGGAGACAATGACAAAACATTTTCAGTCTGCTTCATCACCTGTAACGAGATGAAAAAAGAACAGCACAACCGAAAGACACGGTACGAGATATACGATAAAGCAACACCTTGAAACTATCGCTAAAGTAATATTATTAAGTCTGACATGTACTCTGTGTTACCAGAAGATATGAATGTGGGGTTTCTGTTTGGAAGTGAATCTCTAAGTACCTGAAGCCTAGCACCTGTAGTTGTTTGTGAGGGTGAACTTGTGCATGTAAAGTTTTAACCATAGAAAAAATGCTCAATAGTGGTTGTGGAGAGCCGGAGAGGCGCCCCCCCCAGAGCACTGAGTCCAGCGCCGGGAGACCCAAAGCCCCAGGCGCCCAAAGGGACCCCAAGAGCGAAGGCACCAAGGAGGGGCCAGCCCAGGAAGTCAGACCCCCACCAAGGGAGAAGGAGAGACAGCCACGAAGAAGCCCCCCAGCCACCGACATGCCGGCGTCCCGGGGAGCCACGGGGACGAGTCCACAGGCTCCGTCGGCAGCCGGCCACCCTGAAGTAGGGCCAGGCACTGAACACCAGCCCCCCTACGGCACCGACCGAAACGCCCCAGCCCCACAGAGTGCCGAAACACGCCCCGTCCCCCGGCACCAAGCCCCGGCGACCGGCTGCAACACCCAACGCGACCGCACCACCCAGGAAAAACACACAGGCTGCCACGCCCAAAGCCTGGGCCCACGCAAACCGGCTGCAAGCGCTGCGGAACCCCCCCAAAACGCCCCCCAGGCCAAAAGCGAGGCCCCACCCCACCAAGACAGATGCCGACAGCGCGCAACGCAACACACCGCGCACAGAATTAACCCAAGAGCAGAAAAGCCGCCCGGCGCCCGACCGCAAGAAGAGCAGACCGCAGCCGGCGCAACCCCCCCCTCCAGCAACCCGCGGGCAGCACAAAGCAAGAGCAGAGCGAACCACGCCGCTCCCCCACCAGACGAAGCCAGAGCAGCACAGCCGCGTCCGCCGCTCATTCTAGGAGAAACCCTCATTCTAGGGGGTGCCCTCATTCCAGGGGGAACCCTCATTCTAGGGGGTGCCCTCATTCCAGGGGGAACCCTCATTCTAGGGGGTGCCCTCATTCCAGGGGGAACCCTCATTCTAGGGGGTGCCCTCATTCTAGGAGAAACCATCATCCTAAGAGTTGCCCTCATTCCATCAGAGCAGAGCTCTCTAACCCTGAAATCCCTCATCCTCCGTCATCATCGTTCCTCGGTGGGATTTATATTTTTAGGATTTGGGGAACAATGGAGGAAAGTTTCCATCCCTGCATCAGAGCGCTACCTGTTGGATCTGTGGACGGTTTTCTATCTTTGCAACAAACTAGCAGCAGTAGTGGAGTTTGGAGATGCAATCCACTTCTTAAATCTATCTTTGCTCTCCTCTAATTTATCCAGAAGTTCTGCAGTCGGTCTTTTTCTCTCCCTCCCAGCTGGGGGTCGGCTGCATATTTAGTCTTCCCTGGAAATGCTTTTCCAGATTACTCTTTTTATTTTTTGCCAACCTCTCATTCCAAAGCAAACATGCAGGCAATCCTTCCTCATTGATAATGAAAGCAAATGATTTGCTCCATTCTTCTTGAATCCTCTGTTCTCATCAGCTATCTTTCTTTTTTCCCTCTGGGATCCATGGAGACACACCTGCAGCTTAGTTAGCCTGGCGCCGCTAACGCTGGCTGCAAGTTATGACCACTGATCTCTATGGCTATGATGCAAATTATTGTATAAATGTATTTATTACACAAATGTTTACAGCATGGAAAACAATATAAATTTTTGTTTGACCTCCTGCACACCATATGAGAAAAAAAATCGATTTTCTTAAATTTTTGAAGTCCACAGGACTTCCACAGGTCACCCAGCTACCATAGGACTCCAAAAGGTCACCAAGGCTCCATAGGGCTCCCACAGGAGTCCTACAGGTCACCCAGGCTCCATAGGACTCCCACAGCAGTCCCACTGGTCACCCAGCTACCATAGGACTCCCACAGGACTTCCACAGGTCACCCAGCTACCATAGGACTCCAAAAGGTCACCAAGGCTCCATAGGGCTCCCACAGGACTCCCACAAGTCACCTAGGCACCATAGGACTCCGAAAGGCCACCAAGGCTCCATAGGACTCCCACAGGAGTCCTACAGGTTGTCTAGGCACCATAGGACTCCCAAAGGCCACCCAGGCTCCATAGGACTCCCACAGGACTTCCACAGGTCACCCAGGAACCATAGGACTCCCACAGGTCGTCTAGGCTCCATAGGACTCCCACAGCAGTCCCACTGGTCACCCAGGCTCCATAAGACTCCCATAGGACTCCCACAGGTCACCCACGCACTGTAGGACTCCCAAAGGTCCCCAAGGCTCCATAAGACTCCCACAGGTCACCTAGGCTCCATAGGACTCCCACAAGCCTCCTCCTTGGGTCTGTTTTGAGGAGACTGTGTGGAGAGCCGGTCTGTTGATGGAGACCAAACGAAAGCCGCATCACTTCCTGCTTCCTCCGGGTCCCAGTTCAGCTGTTTCTGAAGTTTATGTTTGACCACAGAGCCTTTGTTAGCCTTGCTGGAATCCTGCAATGGAAACTTGGAAAAAATGGAGCTTGGTTCCATTAGTGTCACTTCCAGTGGAAGAAGTGAGTCATGGTGACAGAAAGGACCCGAGTTACACCACAGGAAGAAAAGAGCAAATATGGACCAAAGAAGAAAATCAGGATCATGCAAACATCTGACATAACATGTCGTCTGCAGGCCTTTCATCCTGTTTTCTTCTTTTCTCTCTGCGCTGTGGTCATTGCTGCAGTGATGGAAAGCACATGGCCTTTGCTTACATGTTCCTATTAGACAGTAATAACTCTGAGCGGGCCTAATCCAAATCTAGCATGAGAGCAGGAACATTCATCACCCAGAGGGTTTTAGCTGTGGAGAAAGAGCAAACACTTCCTAATGTAAACACACCCCACTGTTTATATGATCTGGCCTTAGAAACGTAGCAGGGCCCAGATAGCGTCACACTGAGGAACTTTACAAGCATAAATACTGAACAAAGGAAAAACTTCAGCTGATAATAAACTTCTTAGATCTTTATCCTCCATTCACTGTAAATAACAACCTGGAAAAGGGTTTTAAAATGTAAAAAAGCTCTGATGTTGATGACTGGAAGTGGTGGAAGGATCAGGAGGGTCTGAGCTGCACCCCGTGGACGATGCTGTTCCCCCATCCTGGGAGGTAGGGTTAGCATTGCTACGCTAAGAGCTAAAGACCTGGTTATCCCCCCCCAGCAGCGTGTCGCAGATATTTTTGATTTCTGCCCAGTATTGAAGCGTGGTCTGCGCTGTTATTCCACGCCACAACGCCAGAGGGCCAATCAGGAACTAGCTGTGGGTCTAGATACGGCTGAGGCGGCGAGGAAGTGAGGGCAAGTTTGTGCGACAAGGGAGGGAAATGAGGGCCAAAATGAGCGGGGATCCAGGTGGGAAAAGGCTCCCAGCGTTCTCGCGCACCTCGCTCTGCTAGCTGCTCCATCTTCAGTCGTTTCCCACAATGGCGGCCAGACAAACAGAACCAGCCGGTAAGGAACCAACCAGGAAGTACGGATAGAGTAGAGTGGATGGAGAACCGACCAATCAGAGGCCTCCTGTCTGCGCTCACCTACAATTTTGGCGAGTTGCAGCAGACTGTCTGTGGAGGGGGGGGGGGGTCAGACGTCGTTCTAATACTGGAGCAACAGGATTTCAGCTCAGCAGAAAACAAACAAGCCTCTATTTTCCCTCATTTGTCATCAAACCTCTTAAATCTGCTGCTTTTAGCCTCATTTCATCCGATTCCCACATGATTGGAGACGAAAGCAGTAGATAAACATCTCTGGTCCCATGTGGCTCAAACTGAGCTAAAGGCCTCTTCAGATGTTTCCACTAAGAAGCAGCCAGAGTGCAGGCCTGTTGGAAGAGCCTTATATAGTCACCATAAACTCAGCAGGGCCCGACCCGACCTTTCTGAGATAAGCCTGCAGAGCCCAGGAGCAAAAATGGGAAAGAATCTTCCTGAGCTCACAGGGGAAATATGAGCCTAGAGTTCAGGAGAGACACTGAACTAAAAGCTAAAGCTACGCTACGCTGCATGGAGGCGGCTTGAAGACAACCACCTTCTGCTCCACACCTTTGACCTTTGACCTGCTGGACATTCTGTGATGATGAGGAAACAAAAAGCTGGAAACTGACCTTCCCAGAGCGGCCTTCAGAACCGGCCCAGCTGGTTCTAAAGCAGATGTTCTGGTTCTGGTAGCAGCAGCATAAAGGAACCCAGCAGGAAGTTGTGGTTCCCTTCATGTTTTCATCATCTTCACTGAAAACATCCAGACAGGTTCTAGTTTCCATCCAGGGAAACGTTCCCTCGTCTGAGTAGATTTTCACACGCGTTCACCAGGTTCTCTCCAGGCACTGGTTCCACCACAGACCCAGAACTTTTCATAAGGACCGGGTCTGTTTAAAGAGCTCTAAAAGCTAAAAGCTCAGAACTCAGCTTTCAGGTCAGGAGACAGAGACCCAACTGGAACCGTTCCATCAGATCAGCAGAACCACAGCCAGAAGATCCAGGATCTTTTCCACGACGACAGCAACACCAGGAGGATGAGGAAAGGCATTCAGATGATCACAGACTACAACCCCCCCACTGAGGACGCCATCTCTGATGCTCTCCACCTGAGCCTGGCACACCTGGAGCACATAGCACCCACAGCATCTGATAGGAAAACTGGAACCGTTCACCCTGATGACGCACGGCTGCGTCCCCAGGTTCACCACCAATCACACGGTGAAGTTTGCAGACGACACCACGGTGGTGGGCCTCATCAGAGACGACAACCACCTGGACTACAGAGAGGAGGTGGAGCAGCTGGTGGTGCAGAGATAACAGCCTGATCCTGAAGGTGGAGAAGACCAAGGAGATCATGGTGGACTTCAGGAAGAAGCGGCCTAACCACGCTCCACTGCTCATCAACAGCTCAGCTGTAGAGGTGGTCATTCATCACAGACACCCTCACCTGGACTGGAAACACCACCTCACTGGTCCAAAGGGCCCAGAAGCGCTTGGACTTCCTGCCCCCCCCATCCTCCCCACCTTCTCCAGAAGCACCATAGAGAGCCCACCTGCCCCCCCCATCCTCCCCCCCATAGAGAGCGTTCTGAGCAGCTGTCTCACTGTGTGGTGTGGAGGCTGCAGCGCCTCAGACTGGAAGAAGGTGAGAACAGCAGAGAGGATCATGGGGGCTCCTCTTCCCTCCATTAAAGACATTTCATCCCAGCGCTGCGTGTCCCGAGCCCGTGACATCATCAATGACCCCTCACCCCCCCACCATGGACTGTTCTCCCTGCTGCCCTCTGGGAAGAGGCTTCCCAGCATTCAATGCAGGACCAGCAGGTTCTGCAGCAGCTTCTTCCCCACCGCCATCACACTGATGACACCAAACCAGCAATACTGCAGATTTGCTCCATAGATATTAAAGCTCTGAACTTCCAGATCAAAGCGTTTTATGTTTTTTCTCACACAATGTTTACATTTGATCACTGCTGAACTTTAATGGAAAAGTTCATCAAAGCTGCAGAAAACAAAACTTAAAATGACAAAAGTTGTCCAAGTCTGTAAGTCTAATCAGACAGGGTTGATCTAGATGTTTTAGATCCCTCGCCCACATAGATCAGCCTCACAGTTTTTTACTCTGCTCACCTGGTTTCCCTTTTTCTGTCACATTCTAATTTTACTTTTCTCTAACCACTCCAGCTTTTTATTTTTCTTTCCAATTCTGTCGTCTGCATTTTAGAAAATCCTAAAAACTAATTTCTAGTGTCTGTCTTACTGGACGATCTGATCGTTTTGGATCTTTAAAGTAACTGACATGATTGAAGCATAGAAATAAACTGAATAGAGTTGAATTGAGATATTAAAGGTTGACAGCAGGGAGGCAGCAGTAACAGCCCACCCCTTTGTGAAACATGGTGGTGGCAGCATCATGCTGTGGAGATGCAGACCTGAGACTGGGCTGGAGGTTTCCTCTACAGCACCAGAACCTCCTGCTGAACCATCCGGGTGATGGGCTGGATCAATGCAGGGTCAAAGGTCAGGAAGGTTTGCAGGGTGTGATTCCAGATGAACGGCACCACCTGGATCTAATAGGAAGGATGTTCTTCAGCAGGACCTCAGCTTTGGTGCTGCAGCTGAACACATTGTCCCGGCGATGCCCCCCCTCCTCTAAATGCGTGCAGTTTCCTGGGAGCAGCTGCTGCCTGCAGCGTCGTACTCACCCCATGGCAGCGGATGAAGTCGTCTCGGATCCAAAGATCTCGTCTCTCTGCTCGGCTCCTTATTTGGATCTTTACCTCCAGATGTTTAGCTGAGCTTAGATGGATCCTTATCAGAAGCAAAGTCTCCTGCTGGGACCCCACCAGGCTGTGATGTCACACCTCCCTCCTCTGTAGCCGGGGACCTCCAGGAAGGCCGTCCTCCTCAACACCCTCCTACCTTCTCCAAGTTTACTCCTTCCTTCTAGCAGAAGGCTGACAACAGATCTAGAAATCATAGATTCTATCCCGTTCTCCTGTTTCTACATTTAAACATTTTAAGCAGTAAATTCATCTCAGAATAAAAGAATAAAGTGGGTCTGACCTTTGATCCCAGCCGGAGCTTTATTTCCATCTCCTTGATGCTAATGCTAACATCGGATAACCCAGAGAGACTTTTATTATTTCTAATTCAGGAAAAAAAGAAAAACTTCAGAGTTTTTTTTTTTTTAAGTTTTTTATTGTTAAAAGAAAAAAAGTAAAAAGTAAAAGTTCTGATATCAATATTTTATTTGTCAGAATATTCAACAGGTGGCGATGCAGGTGTTAACCCATGTTCAGAGGTCACGACCCGGTGACCTTTGACCCTGCTCTCATTTCCTGTCTACTTTCCAAAAACAAACATCAATCAGTTCACTGAAGGAAAAATTCAGTTTCTGGGTTTTATGGATCAGAACACGACAGAAAACCGAGCTGATCGTTTTCCAACAGACTGAAGCAGTTTGGAAGGTTTCCAGGAGGTTTCCAGGCGGTTTTCCAGGACGCTTCCACTCTGGCAGCTTTGTCTGCAGGGATTTCAGACATGAAGAACGGCTCCACATTTGAAGGAAAACCAACATCCCATAATAATTCCTAGATTTCTCCAACAGCCGGAACTTCCTCCAAGCTGGGTCACCATGGAAACAGCGACCCCTAAAACAGCAGCAGCTCCACACTGAAGGAAAGATACGGGATTCAAGTGCTTAAAGGTCTAGTCAAAGTCTGCACATCAGAGAGCTGAGAACCTGTGGACCAGAACCAGGGCTGAGGGTTCCTGTTGCCCACTGAGGGGGTGGAGAAGGACCTTGGTGAAGCAAACAGAAAGAGGCGGAGTCAGATTCCGCAATGACAGACCCTCCTAGAATTTTAGAGGCTCAATCAGGAGCAGACATGGGGGCCAGGCGCCCCGTCGAGCTAAGGGAGCTATCAGCAGGACAGCGTTTGGAGTCAGACTGACAGAAGATAATGGACAAGAGAGTTTGGAAGGGAGCAGGTTGCTAGCTCTGGGAGCCAACATTGATGGGGGCTAGCTCTGGGGCCAACAATGGAGGGGGCTAGCTCTGGGAGCTAACAGTGGTGGGGGCTAGCTCTGGGAACCAACATTGATGGGGGCTAGCTCTGGGGGCCAACAGTGGAGGGGGCTAGCTCTGGGAGCTAACAGTGGTGGGGGCTAGCTCTGGGAACCAACATTGATGGGGGCTAGCTCTGGGGGCCAACAGTGGAGGGGGCTAGCTCTGGGAGCTAACAGTGGTGGGAGCTAGCTCTGGGAGCCAACATTGATGGGGGCTAGCTCTGGGGGCCAACAGTGGAGGGGGCTAGCTCTGGGAGCTAACAGTGGAGGGGGCTAGCTCCGGGAGCTAACAGTGGTGGGGGCTAGCTCTAGGAGCTAACATTGGAGGGTGCTAGCTCTGGGAGCTAACAGTAGAGGGGGCTAGCTCTGGGAGCTAACAGTAGAGGGGCCTAGCTCTGGGAGCTAACAGTGGTGGGCGCTAGCTCTGGGAGCCAACAGTGGTGGGCGCTAGCTTTGGGAGTTTCTAAAAGAATGTTCCTCTGGGCGTTTCAAAGGGGCGTTCCTCTGGGCGTTTCTAAGGGGCGTTCCTCTGGGCGTTTCTAAGGGGCGTTCCTCTGGAAGTTTCTAAGGGGCGTTCCTCTGGGCGTTTCTAAGGGGCGTTTCTAAGGGGCGTTCCTCTGGGCGTTTATAAGGGACGTTCCTCTGGGCGTTTCTAAGGGACGTTCCTCTGGGCGTTTCTAAGGGACGTTCCTCTGGGCGTTTCTAAGGGGCGTTCCTATGGGCGTTCCTATGGGACGTTCCTATGGGACGTTCCTATGGGCGTTTATAAGGGACGTTCCTCTGGGCGTTTATAAGTGACGTTCCTCTGGGCGTTTCTAAGGGACGTTCCTCTGGGCGTTTATAAGGGACGTTCCTCTGGGCGTTCCTAAAGGATGTTCCTCTGGGCGTATATAAGGGGCGTTCCTCTGGGCGTTTATAAGGGACGTTCCTATGGCCATTTCTAAAGGACGTTCCTATGGGGCGTTCCTATGGGCGTTTATAAGGGACGTTCCTCTGGGTGTTTCTAAGGGACGTTCCTCTGGGCGTTTATAAGGGGCGTTCCTATGGGCGTTCCTATGGGACGTTCCTATGGGCGTTCCTATGGGACGTTCCTCTGCTCCTTCCTATGGGCGTTCCTATGGGACGTTCCTCTGGGCGTTCCTATGGGATGTTCCTATGGGACGTTCCTATGGGACATTCCTCTGGGACGTTCCTCTGGGCGTTCCTATGGGACGTTCCTATGGGACGTTCCTATGGGACGTTCCTATGGGCGTTCCTATGGGCGTTCCTATGGACGTTCCTATGGGACGTTCCTATGGGGCGTTCCTATGGGCGTTTATAAGGGACGTTCCTCTGGGTGTTTCTAAGGGACGTTCCTCTGGGCGTTTATAAGGGGCGTTCCTATGGGCGTTCCTATGGGACGTTCCTATGGGCGTTCCTATGGGACGTTCCTCTGCTCGTTCCTATGGGCGTTCCTATGGGACGTTCCTCTGGGCGTTCCTATGGGATGTTCCTATGGGACGTTCCTATGGGACATTCCTCTGGGACGTTCCTCTGGGCGTTCCTATGGGACGTTCCTATGGGCGTTCCTATGGACGTTCCTATGGGACGTTCCTATGGGGCGTTCCTATGGGCGTTCCTATGGGCGTTCCTATGGGCGTTCCTATGGGCGTTCCTATGGGACGTTCCTATGGACGTTCCTATGGGACGTTCCTATGGGACGTTCCTATGGGGCGTTCCTCTGGGCGTTCCTATGGGACGTTCCTATGGGACGTTCCTATGGGACGCTCCTCTGGGACGTTCCTCTGGGACGCTCCTCTGGGACGCTCCTCTGGGACGCTCCTCTGGGACGCTCCTCTGGGACGTTCCTATGGGACGTTCCTATGGGGCGTTCCTATGGGACGTTCCTATGGGACGCTCCTCTGGGACGCTCCTCTGGGACGTTCCTATGGGACGTTCCTATGGGGCGTTCCTATGGGACGTTCCTATGGGACGTTCCTATGGGACGCTCCTCTGGGACGCTCCTCTGGGACGTTCCTATGGGACGTTCCTATGGGACGCTCCTCTGGGACGCTCCTCTGGGGCGTTCTTATGGGGCATTCCTATGGGGCGTTCCTATGGGGCGTTCCTATGGGACGTTCCTATGGGACGCTCCTCTGGGACGCTCCTCTGGGACGCTCCTCTGGGACGCTCCTCTGGGACGTTCCTATGGGACGTTCCTATGGGGCGTTCCTATGGGGCGTTCCTATGGGGCGTTCCTCTGGGGCGTTCCTATGGGGCGTTCCTATGGGGCGTTCCTATGGGGCGTTCCTATGGGACGTTCCTATGGGGCGTTCCTATGGGACGTTCCTCTGGGACGCTCCTCTGGGGCGCTCCTCTGGGACGTTCCTATGGGACGTTCCTATGGGGCGTTCCTATGGGGCTTTCCTATGGGGCGTTCCTATGGGACGTTCCTATGGGACGTTCCTATGGGGCGTTCCTATGGGACGCTCCTCTGGGACGCTCCTCTGGGGCGTTCCTATGGGACGCTCCTCTGGGGCGTTCCTATGGGGCGTTCCTATGGGGCGTTCCTATGGGGCGTTCCTATGGGACGTTCCTATGGGGCGTTCCTATGGGGCGTTCCTATGGGGCGTTCCTATGGGGCGCTCCTCTGGGGCGTTCCTATGGGACGTTCCTATGGGGCGTTCCTATGGGGCGTTCCTATGGGGCGTTCCTATGGGACGTTCCTATGGGGCGTTCCTATGGGGCGTTCCTATGGGGCGTTCCTATGGGGCCTTCCTATGGGGCGTTCCTATGGGACGTTCCTATGGGACGCTCCTCTGGGGCGTTCCTATGGGACGTTCCTATGGGGCGTTCCTATGGGGCGTTCCTATGGGGCGTTCCTATGGGGCCTTCCTATGGGACGTTCCTATGGGGCGTTCCTATGGGGCGTTCCTATGGGGCGTTCCTATGGGACGTTCCTATGGGGCGTTCCTATGGGGCGTTCCTATGGGGCGTTCCTATGGGACGTTCCTATGGGACGTTCCTATGGGGCCTTCCTATGGGGCGTTCCTATGGGGCGTTCCTATGGGACGTTCCTATGGGACGCTCCTCTGGGGCGTTCCTATGGGACGTTCCTATGGGGCCTTCCTATGGGGCGTTCCTATGGGGCGTTCCTATCGGGCGTTCCTCTGCTGATTCATAACACGCCTGACATGTTTCTGGGCAGTAGGTGCCCCCCCCTTCAACATTTCTTTAGAAATGTTTCTAGAAACTTGGGAGACATTATATTAAGACCCTTTTAGTCCCCACTTTAAGACATTCTTTGACATCATGTGTGGTTTGGCTGTGCAGCTTTTTAGATGAATCTGTTTCTGCCATTTTACTGCCAAATGATTCTACCCTAAAACATCCTCAGATGATTGAAATGTTTTCTGTAGTTTGAAGTTTCTGATGACTTCCTATGTTCTTCAGGTAATTTCAGCTGTTTTATTCATTCAGCAGAAGCATTCTCACTTTTTCTAGTTATTATTGTTCTAACAGCTGGAAGGTTTTAAATCACAGAAAGTGACCATCGGTACCGGGAACAGCGCCCCCTTCATTCAGAGAGCGATGCTGCTACTTTCATATACTGTTTGTGGTCTGACTCCGCCCCTTTGTTTGGCTCCATCTTAGTCTCGTCCCGGGGTTTTAATCGGGTCAGAACCGGTACAGCCCAGCTGGTTCTGTTCTGGTGGGTTCCCAGATGGTGAACTTACTCTCCCAAACAGCAGGGGGGGTCAGAGGGGCCGAGCGGCTCTGGTCTGTGCTCCAGGCGGCGCTGCGCGGCGGGATGCTTTCTGACTCCGCCTCCTGGCTCTGGGCCCGGAACTGAACACAGACATCAGGACGGGTTCAGACCCGCTGGGTTCCTTTCTCTGGAGATGTGACGCCTACCTGAGGCTCACCTGCTGCTCCTGCGGCGGGCTCTGAGGGGACAGGCGTTCTGCTTGTGCTGCAGGCTGCCGCAGCTGAAGCACCCGTCCTCCGCTGCTCCTCCTCTTCCTCTGGCGCTCCTACAGGGGTGGTCCGGCAGGGCGCAGCGGCTGCAGGCCAGGCAGTGTCTCCAGGCTGGTTAAAGACAGCTTTGGTTAGTCCACACATCCAGGACGTCCAACCAACCGTGTCCAGATGTTCCTCTCTTACAGGGCTTCACACATCTGCTGCAGGCGGAGCAGTGCTTCCACTGACGGCCGTCCTGGAGGCACAAACACAGCAGGGATCAGAACTGCAGAGGATGGCAGGGGGCCAGATAGGCGGGGCCCCTGGGGGCCGGGGGCGCTACCTTGGACGGACACAGGTTGCAGGCGGAGCAGTGCTTGTTCAGGGAGCTGACGTACCTCTGGCACAGCGAGCAGAACCTGCAGAAACAAACAGAGCCACCATTGGACCCGGATCTTAGTTCCTGGTTCTGGACCATGTGACCTCTGGTACCTGTAGCCCTCCTCTGCAGGCAGAACCATATCCTGGGGTGGAATGTTGGTGAAGATTCTCACAGGAGACTGTCTCCGACCCGTCTTCCCGTGTTTATACAGAGGATGGTTGTCATAGTCCACCTGGACGAAAACACAGTCAGAACCATCAGCTGCCTGGATCCCCACCACAAGGTCAACCTGGATCCCCACTACAGAACCACATGGTCAACCTGGACCCCCACCACAAGGTCAACCTGGAGCCCACCACAGAACCACAAGGTCAACCTGGACCCCCACCAAAGAACCACAAGGTCAACCTGGACCCCCACCACAAGGTCAACCTGGAGCCCACCACAGAACCACAAGGTCAACCTGGACCCCCACCAAAGAACCACAAGGTCAACCTGGATCCCCACTACAGAACCACATGGTCAACCTGGACCCCCACCACAGAACCACAAGGTCAACCTGGACCCCCACCAAAGAACCACAAGGTCAACCTGGACCCCCACCACAAGGTCAACCTGGAGCCCACCACAGAACCACAAGGTCAACCTGGACCCCCACCAAAGAACCACAAGGTCAACCTGGACCCCCACCACAAGGTCAACCTGGAGCCCACCACAGAACCACAAGGTCAACCTGGACCCCCACCAAAGAACCACAAGGTCAACCTGGACCCCCACTACAGGGTCAACCTGGACCCCCACCACAGAACCACATGGTCAACCTGGACCCCAACTACAAGGTCAACCTGGACCCCCACCCCAGAACCACAAGGTCAACCTGGACCCCCACCAAAGAACCACAAGGTCAACCTGGACCCCCACCACAGAACCACATGGTCAACCTGGACCCCCACCACATGGTGAAGCTGGACCCCTACCACAAGGTCAACCTGGACCCCTACCACAGAACCACAAGGTCAACCTGGACCCCCACCACAGAACCACATGGTCAACCTGGACCCCCACCACAGAACCACATGGTCAACCTGGACCCCCACCACATGGTCAATCTGGACCCCCACCACAAAACCACAAGGTCAACCTGGACCCCTACCACAGAACCACACTGTCAATCTGGACCCCACCAAAGAACCACATGGTCAATCTGGACCCCCACCACATGGTCAATCTGGACCCACACCACAAAACCACAAGGTCAACCTGGACCCCTACCACAGAACCACACTGTCAATCTGGACCCCCACCAGAGAACCACATGGTCAATCTGGACCCCCACCACAAGGTCAACCTGGACCCCCACCAAAGAACCACATGGTCAATCTGGACCCCCACCACATGGTCAATCTGGACCCCCACCACAGAACCACATGTCAACCTGGACCCCTACCACAGAACCACACTGTCAATCTGGACCCCCACCAAAGAACCACATGGTCAATCTGGACCCCCACCACATGGTCAATCTGGACCCACACCACAAAACCACAAGGTCAACCTGGACCCCTACCACAGAACCACACTGTCAATCTGGACCCCCACCAAAGAACCACATGGTCAATCTGGACCCCCACCGCAAGGTCAACCTGGACCCCCACCAAAGAACCACATGGTCAATCTGGACCCCCACCACAGAACCACATGGTCAACCTGGACCCCCACCACATGGTCAATCTGGACCCCCAATACATGGTGAAGCTGGACCCCTACCACGTGGTGAAGCTGGACCCCTACCACATGGTCAATCTGGACCCCCAACACATGGTGAAGCTGGACCCCTACCGCATGGTGAAGACGGACGCCTACACCAGAACCATATGGTCAATCTGGACCCCTACCACAGAACCACGTGGTCAATCTGGACCCCTACCACATGGTCAATCTGGACCCCTACCACATGATCGATCTGGATCCCCACCACAGAACCACATGGTCAATCTGGACCCCTACCACATGGTCTATCTGGACCCCCACCACATGGTCAATCTGGACCCCAACCACATGGTCAATCTGGACCCCTACCACATGATCGATCTGGATCCCCACCACAGAACCACATGGTCAATCTGGACCCCTACCACATGGTCAATCTGGACCCCCACCACATGGTCAATCTGGACCCCCACCACATGGTCTATCTGGACCCCCACCACATGGTGAACCTGGACGCCTACCACATGGTCAATCTGGACACCTACCCCATGGTCAATCTGGACCCCCACCATAGAACCTCATGGTCAATCTGGACCCCTACCACATGGTCAATCTGGACCCCCACCACATGATGAACCTGGACCTCCAACACATGATGAACCTGGACCCCTACCACATGGTCAATCTGGACCCCCACCACAGAACCACATGGTGAACCTGGAACCCTACCACATGGTGAACCCGGACGCCCACCACATGGTGAACCCAGACCCCCACAATATGGTGAACCCGGACCCTCACCACATGGTCAACCTTGACCTCCACCATATGGAGGTAGGTCAGGGTCACAGTTCAGTTGTAGAACACTCTCTCCCTAACCCCCCGCCAAAGACCTGGTTATCCTCCTGCAGCAGTGTATCGCAGTGAGCGTGTTGCAGATATTTCTGATGTATGCTCAATATTGAAGAGTGATCTGCTCTATATGCAGTGGGTCCAGGTATGGCCGAGGCAGTGAGGAAGTGGGGGCAAGTTTGTCCGACAACGGAGGGACATGAGGGCCAAAAAGAGCGAGGATCCAGGTGGGAAAAGGGTCCCAGCGTTCTCACGCACCTCGCTCTGCTAGCTGCTCACCAGTCGTTTTCCACAATGGCGGTCAGACAAACAAAACAAGCCGGTAAGGAACCAAACAGGAAATACGCATAGAGTAGAGAGGATGTAGATGTGACCAATCAGAGGCCTCCTGTCTGCAGCATTGTCTGCGGTCACCTACAGGGGCAGGAGAAGGGGCGGGGCTTATCTACGTTAATTGCGATACACACGCAGGCCACCTGGTTTCTGAGCATAAACCAGCCTTAAGGCCGTTTCAGAGAATCTAAGGCGATGCCCGGCGGGTTTGGTGGAGTAGGATAAACCTGACCCTTCCTCAGATGAAGTTGTAGACCAAACCAGGACCTGTAGAGGCTCCCTGGTCTCACCTAGAACCAGTGATGGGTCCAACTGAGACATGGAACCAAGAAGAACCTGCTGTTTCTGGGTCGGTGTGGTCTCTACTATAACACTAGCAAACATGAAGACCTGGAAGCTTAAATTTGGCTAAAATCCAGAAGATCAGATCTTTGGAAACATGTGGAACATCTGGATGTTCCGTTTCTTGCGGGTGATTTAAAGTTCAGAACCTGGTAGTCAAGCATGGCGAGGGAGGGCAGACACTCCAGGATGCGCGGCTCAAAGAAGTACGGGAAGATCCAGACCAAGGGGAGGTCAGCCTCCGAGTCACCTGGAGACACGCAGGATGACAGGTCACCATGGAGAACATCTGAAGGAACCGGGTTTGGACCACTACTGTGTGAAGCCCCCACCAGGCTCCTGCCGCCTCCTCCTCCTCCTCCACATCTGGGAGATCAGAGAGAAGCTGTTTGCCAGCGGTCGGACCAGTCCACCGAACGGAGGGTCGGCTACCATCACCACCTTCTGACCAGGGACCTCCTCCAGGAAGTTCTCCAGCACGGTTCTGGAGGCCTGAGGAGAAAGGAGGCTCCATCAGTGAGTGAGAGGAGGGAGGAGGAGGAGCCTCAGCCTGCTGCGCCTCACCTGTCCTCCAAAGAAGTGATGGTTGAACATGTTGTAGTGGCAGAACTGGTCCTGGGCGTAGAACTGAGCGTACCTGGAACAGAGAGAACATCCTGACACGTCCCGACCCGAAAATCCTGACATGTCCCGACCCGAAAAACAGCTCTGATCCAGTCTGCAGAGGGAACAGCAATGTGCTGCAGGCGGAGCCAGCCCTTGCACCACCGCTCAAGAACCCTGCAGCTCCAGAACCCTGGAGCACCAGGTCCCAGCAGCACCAGAACCCTGCAGCTCCAGAACCCATGAGCACCAGGTCCCAGCAGCACCAGAACCCTGCAGCTCCAGAACCCTGGAACACCAGGGCCCAGCAGCACCAGAACCCTGCAGCTCCAGAACCCATGAGCACCAGGTCCCAGCAGCACCAGAACCCTGCAGCTCCAGAACCCATGAGCACCAGGTCCCAGCAGCACCAGAACCCTGCAGCTCCAGAACCCATGAGCACCAGGTCCCAGCAGCACCAGAACCCTGCAGCTCCAGAACCCTGGAGCACCAGGTCCCAGCAGCACCAGAACCCTGCAGCTCCAGAACCCTGGAACACCAGGGCCCAGCAGCACCAGAACCCTGCAGCTCCAGAACCCATGAGCACCAGGTCCCAGCAGCACCAGAACCCTGCAGCTCCAGAACCCATGAGCACCAGGTCCCAGCAGCACCAGAACCCTGCAGCTCCAGAACCCTGGAGCACCATGTCCCAGCAGCACCAGAACCCTGCAGCTCCAGAACCCATGAGCACCAGGTCCCAGCAGCACCAGAACCCTGCAGCTCCAGAACCCATGAGCACCAGGTCCCAGCAGCACCAGAACCCTGCAGCTCCAGAACCCATGAGCACCAGGTCCCTGCAGCACCAGAACCCTGCAGCACCAGAACCCAGCAGCTCCAGAACCCTGCAACTCCAGAACCCTGCAGCTCCAGAACCCTGCAGCACCAGGTCCCAGCAGCTCCAGAACCTCAGGTAGGAGGTGATGAACATGGAGAGAAGGTTAGCGGTTCAAAGAGACATATTTTACAAAAAAACCCCCAATAAATAAATAAATCTGTCTGGCGCCGCTAGCGCTGGCTGCAGGTTATGACCCCTGATCTCTGTGGCTATGATGCTAATTATTGTATAAATGTTTACAGCATGGAAAACATTAATGTTTGTTTTATGTCCTGCACACCATATTAAAACAACAAAAAAAATCTATGTTTTGGTTCTGCTTTCATTCTCTAGACCGGGGGGCAGAACCAAAACATCAGAACCGACCCGCTTAGAGAGAACTGAAGCACATCATTAGTCTGAGGAGAAGCCAACGTTCAGCAAGTCCAGACAGATTCCAGCAGAGCTGAGAATTTAGCAGAAAGTTTTCACACCACAGATAGAAGCGGCTGCTGGTCTGGAACCTTCACAGCTCCAATCCTCACTAATCTATTGACCAGAACTTTCTGACCCGTTTCAGCTCCAGAACAATGGCTGATGGACCTGAGCGCTCGCTGCCCTCTGCTGGCCTCTGTAGCTTCCTGCAGGACGGGGAGGGCTTCAGTCCTCTGGACTCCAGCAGCGGCGCCGCGGTCCAGCCTTTCCCACGCTCGCCCAAACTACAGCGGAAGGCGGCCAGAGGCCCCCAGCTGTCTCAGGTAAGCTCAGCCCGTTAGGGACCAGCAGAACCAGAGGGCATCAGGGACCCGGCCGAACCGGTTAGGGACCAGCAGAACCAGAGGGCATCAGGGACCCGGCCGGACCGGTTAGGGACCAGCAGAACCAGAGGGCATCAGGGACCCGGCCGGACCGGTTAGGGACCAGCAGAACCAGAGGGCAGGGACCAGCAGAACCAGAGGGCATCAGGGACCCGGCTGGACCGGTTAGGGACCAGCAGAACCAGAGGGCATCAGGGACCCGGCCGGACCGGTTAGGGACCAGCAGAACCAGAGGGCATCAGGGACCCGGCCGGACCGGTTAGGGACCAGCAGAACCAGAGGGCATCAGGGACCCGGCCGGACCGGTTAGGGACCAGCAGAACCAGAGGGCATCAGGGACCCGGCCGGACCGGTTAGGGACCAGCAGAACCAGAGGGCAGGGACCCGGCCGGACCGGTTAGGGACCAGCAGAACCAGAGGGCAGGGACCAGCAGAACCAGAGGGCATCAGGGACCCGGCTGGACCGGTTAGGGACCAGCAGAACCAGAGGGCATCAGGGACCCGGCCGGACCGGTTAGGGACCAGCAGAACCAGAGGGCATCAGGGACCCGGCCGGACCGGTTAGGGACCAGCAGAACCAGAGGGCATCAGGGACCCGGCCGGACCGGTTAGGGACCAGCAGAACCAGAGGGCAGGGACCCGGCCGGACCGGTTAGGGACCAGCAGAACCAGAGGGCATCAGGGACCCGGCTGGACCGGTTAGGGACCAGCAGAACCAGAGGGCATCAGGTTCTGAGACCTGGACGAACCTAGTCTGTCACAGCTAGCTCATCCTGAGGGCCAATTGCTTGCTGCCCTGTAGCTCCCCTCCCCAACCTTTGCAGGACCTCATGCTATTCCCTGTAGCTCCCCTCCCCATCCTTTGCAGGACCTCATGCTATTCCCTGTAGCTCCCCTCCCCATCCTTTGCAGGACTTCCTGTGTCTCAGGAACATCTAGGAATGTGATGGATCCTGACGGACGGCGCTGTTTTCTACAGGAGCTCTTATCCCAACGTCTGGAGGAGCTGGAAGCTGAGAAAACCAAGACAGACGCCCACATCCAGTCTCTGAAGAAACGTAAAGCAGATCTGTCTGTGAGTACTGGACCTAGCAGAACCAGGACCAGAACCCAGAACCAGGACCGAGCCCTGCAGAACTTTAACTGCTCTGTTTGGTCCCATCCAGCGCAGCACAGAGGTGATGAAGCATCAGGTGCAGGAACACTTTGAGAACATGCACCGCGTCCTGAAGCAGGACCAGCAGGCCGTCCTGGACTCCCTAGACCTGGACCTGAAACAGACCAGGACTAGGTTGGACCAGATCCTGAAGGACTGGCTGAAACACCAGGAGCAGGTGGTGAGGAGCAGCGGCAGCATCCTGGCTGCTCTGAAGCAGACGCCCTCAGAGGTCTGAGCATCTGTGAGCAGCACGGTGGGTAACGCCTCCTGGAGCTCTGAAGCTCATGTTCTTCCTTCTTCTCAGGGTCAGGAGGAGGTGGTCAGGTAAGTCCCTCACCTTTCACCACAAGCTTCTAGTCCAACCTGCTCCTCACCGCTTTCCCTCATCCAGTCCTAAACGACCCGACGCCTCGGAGGAGCGAATCAAGCTGGACATCCAGAGATTTGAGAAGCTCCAGAGAAGTTTGTCCTTCATCTCCAAGCAGCTGAAGATCCAGCTGCAGAGGAAGACGCTGCTGTTAGGTACCGACCAACCGTCTGGGCTAGCTAGCTGCGCTAACAGGACCTTCATCCTAATCCGGTTCCTCCTCCGCCCCCAGATTCCTGGCCCACGGTGATCGACAGGCAGACCAGCCACAGCCAGATCGTGGTGACTCCAGAGGGGCGGGGCGCCGCCTTCTCCGCCGCTCCACGCGGCATTCCAGAACATCCGCTCCGCTTTGATAAGGTCTGCTGTGCTCTGGGCTCCGCCCCCATCACTGCAGGCCTGAGTTACTGGGAGGTGGACGTCCGCTGCTGCTCCGGCTGGGCTGTGGGCGTGGCCTACAGCAGCCTTCAGAGGAAGGGCGCCGATAAAGGCGCCCAGCTGGGCCGAAACAGGAACTCCTGGTGCATGGAGCTAAAGAACGGGAACCTGTCGGCCTGGCACAACGACCGCCACGTGGCGTGCCAGGGCTCTTGGCGGAGGCCGCCGCGGCGAGTGGGGGTGAAGGTGAACTATGATAAGGGTCAGCTGACGTTCTACGATGCAGACAAGATGGCCGTCCTGCACAGCTTCTCAGCCGCTTTGACTCCCGTGTTCGACAGAGCTCACCACCAGTTCACCGAGCCGCTGCACCCGGCCGTACGCTTCCTGAACCCGGCTCAGAACCAGAGCTGGCCCAACCACCTGGAGCTCTGCTACTCCCTGTGACGGAGGGGAACCTGCCACGCCACAACGACGACGCCATCGGCTGGCTGACCCACGCCATGAGGGGTCTGTCGAAATATCGATAAGCAGAGCAGTTGCTTACGGGTCCAGGACCTCTTAGGGGCCCCAACACTGACACCTGGTGGACCCCCTACGCAACTGTAGACTAGGACGTCTCTTTGCAGATGTAATGATGCGAACCCACCTGATCCTGAAGAGACCGACCAGACCGGATTGGATTTATACGGCGCCACATGGCAGATTTCACCATGATGGTGAGCAGTTTAAACACGACACCAACGGAAAAGCAGACACTTTTAATTACTATGTTAATAACTGTGTCTAGTTCATTAGACGGTTGGTAAAAAATATGTAATATGTTTCAAACGGCAATAAAGATCTTGAAGGAACGATGTATTTGAGTATTTTATTATTTGCAATACGACTTGGAATTATGGGTAATCCAGAGCGTAGATTAAAACCATAACCGTTACGTACGATGTGTTAGCGACGATGGAGACCAAAACGACGACTTAAGCGGATTCCAGAAAAGAAAAAGGAAAGAAGAGCCGCTGGAAGATCGGAAATAACTTCCCAAAATAAAGACGTTCTTTCAAAGAACCGAAGAGGGAGAGGAGGAGTAAAGATGGCGACCAGGAGAGGAATGGAGAGAGCGTGGGGGAGGAGGGGGGGCTGGAGGGCCCATGAGCCCAACTCATTTTACAGCAGAATATATTGGGGGGTGCGCCGTCACCAATGGTTCCGTTCAAGGTGAGCAGTCACTATTTTGCAGGTGTGATGTGTGATCATCTACTACTGAGAATTGCAGAACTGTATCTTCTTGGCTGATTGGAGCCGTCGCCGTTTCCTGAACCTTTATCACCTGTTTTACTCCATATGGGGCCCAGATAATGCTGCTTATTGTTGTGGCGTTACGCCATTGGATCAGAGAGACCTGATGGACCATCTGATGGACCATCAGGACTTGCTGATGGACCATCAGATGGTAGAAATGGTAGAAATCTAAATCCTGTCCCGTCCCACTCCTGGTGAAATTACTCCCGCTCCCGCACCACTCCCATGCTCTGTTCGAAAACCTAGGACGCGTCCTCAGAAGGCCAGATTCGGAGTACGATGACGTCATAGTGCGGCGCTGAGGTCTGGTCGGATTCCAAGACTCCTCGTTATGCGGCCTTAAAATGCGTCCTTCTTTTAGCCCGATTTGAAGGACGGGTGTCGATGTATCCTCGCTATCCTTGGTTTACCCAGGATTCATTGTGAGACCAAGCAAGCCGTGATCAGAGGAAAGGTTACAGCGCCGAACAGTGGTGAAAATTGGAAGTTCAGTTTAATATAATCCAGTCTGTGAATAGTTCCGTCTGAAATAAATGAAAATAGTTGTTTTAATGGTTATAGAGTCAGATATGTGGCGGTAATGTTTGATTTATCTAAAGGTTTTAATCTGTTACTGATTAAATGAGTTGGCTGGAATTTAAGGACAGATTCTAATAGATCTGCAGGGGGGGGACTATAAATCTGATAGGAGTTTTATCTTTTTATTGCTGTTTTGCACAATAGGCTTAACTAAGATTTTTTTCTTGTTTAATATTAGAGATTTTGCAGATATGTTTTTATACATACATTGTTTAGATTTACTTATATATTTCTACCCCTTTTATAGAATAGAATAGAAAATCCCTTTATTGTCCCACAATGGGCAGATTTACAGCAGCAGAAAGATTATTGAAAATGGTCACACAAATGTGGACCTTAGAAAAATGTATAAGAATAACATCATAGTGAAGAGTTAAAAAAAATAAAAAACAATCCTGTAAAGTGTTTTAACAATATAAAACTGGAGAATAAATAACCAATATGCAGCTATGGACATTTTTCCAGTGATGGATATTTGAAAATAGCAGCAACATCAGAGATGTGCAGATTGACAGCAGCAGGTTATTTAACTGACTGAGGTTTCTATCATTACATTTGATTTGATTGGTTCCTGCTCCCGGTGGGTGGAACCTTTATTCCACTCTGGATTCTCATCAGTCTTGTTCACTTTACAATAAAAAAGAAATAAATAAACAAACAGTTTTGGAAACTTCGGTTTTCATTCTTTTCCTGCTTTGTGTGGCAACTTTCGCGGTTGCTAAGCAACAGACCTTACGGCGATAAAACCCGCTGAAGGGTAGACCTGGTCGAATTCACAGCCAAAACTCTTCCGGTCTCCTTATTTTCACGGACTTCAAAGGATCCAGTCTAGGTAGACCGCGTCCTTGGAGGATCCAGTCTAAGTAGACCGCGTCCTTGGAGGATCCAGTCTAAGTAGACCGCGTCCTTGGAGGATCCAGTCTAAGTAGACCACGTCCTTGGAGGATCCAGTCTAAGTAGACCGCGTCCTTGGAGGATCCAGTCTAAGTAGAATGCGTCCTTGGAGGATCCAGTCTAAGTAGACCGCGTCCTTGGAGGATCCAGTCTAAGTAGAACGCGTCCTTGGAGGATCCAGTCTAAGTAGACCGCGTCCTTGGAGGATACAGCCCAGGATTTCGAACAGAGCCCCATTCTTGTTGTTTTTGAGCGCGGGTGAAAAACTCAGAGCGGAAGCACTGTTGGTTTTTGGGTCGTGTAGTTTTTTTGACTCGCATTATAGTGTAGGCTTAAAGGAAAAAAACTACAAAATGGCGGCGCCGCGCCAGTACTGCATTTTTTTTCTTTCTATTTTATTTTATTTTTGGCATTGATCCTAGTTTTTTTTTTAGTTATCGGTTTGCTCCCGCTCCCGTCTGCTCCCGTTAATGTTTAATCCTGAACCGTCCCAATCCTGTGATCGTTACTAATACTGACTCCCATCCCACGGGAATCCCGTGACCCATGGGATTCCCGGAAAAATGTCAGTCTCTAGTTCAGACCTACAATCGATGCTCCTACTGTGGAGGAAGAGAAACGATTTTCCCAATGTTTTATCGACTATTCAGTAATCCTGAGGACATTGAGGGCGGGGCTGATGACCTCATGCAGCGGTTCATAGATCAACCTGTAATCGATGTCCAGCAGCAGGCTTTGAATCGGCTCCTGGTTCTGCTGCAGGTTCCTCTGCTTGATCAGCTCCTGCAGTCTGAAACAAACATCATCAGAATGAATGAATCATCATCTGTTCAGAGATAGCTGCATAGCTAGCTGCATGGCAAGCTGCATGGCAAGCTGTATAGCTAGCTGCATGGCAAGCTGCATGGCAAGCTGTATAGCTAGCTGCATGGCAAGCTGTATAGCTAGCTGCATGGCAAGCTGCATGGCAAGCTGCATGGCAAGCTGCATGGCAAGCTGCATGGCTAGCTGTATAGCTAGCTGCATGGCAAGCTGTATAGCTAGCTGCATGGCAAGCTGTATAGCTAGCTGCATGGCAAGCTGCATGGCAAGCTGTATAGCTAACTGCATGGCAAGCTGTATAGCTAGCTGCATGGCAAGCTGCATGGCAAGCTGCATGGCAAGCTGCATGGCAAGCTGCATGGCTAGCTGTATAGCTAGCTGCATGGCAAGCTGTATAGCTAGCTGCATGGCAAGCTGCATGGCAAGCTGTATGGCAAGCTGTATAGCTAGCTGCATGGCAAGCTGTATAGCTAGCTGCATGGCAAGCTGCATGGCAAGCTGTATGGCAAGCTGTATAGCTAGCTGCATGGCAAGCTGCATGGCAAGCTGCATGGCAAGCTGCATGGCAAGCTGCATGGCAAGCTGTATAGCTAGCTGCATGGCAAGCTGTATAGCTAGCTGCATGGCAAGCTGCATGGCAAGCTGTATGGCAAGCTGTATAGCTAGCTGCATGGCAAGCTGCATGGCAAGCTGTATAGCTAGCTGCATGGCAAGCTGTATAGCTAGCTGCATGGCAAGCTGTATAGCTAGCTGCATGGCAAGCTGTATAGCTAGCTGCATGGCAAGCTGCATGGCAAGCTGTATAGCTAACTGCATGGCAAGCTGCATGGCAAGCTGTATAGCTAGCTGCATGGCAAGCTGCATGGCAAGCTGTATAGCTAGCTGCATGGCAAGCTGTATAGCTAGCTGCATGGCAAGCTGCATGGCAAGCTGTATAGCTAGCTGCATGGCAAGCTGTATAGCTAGCTGCATGGCAAGCTGTATAGCTAGCTGCATGGCAAGCTGCATGGCAAGCTGTATAGCTAACTGCATGGCAAGCTGCATGGCAAGCTGTATAGCTAGCTGCATGGCAAGCTGCATGGCAAGCTGTATAGCTAGCTGCATGGCAAGCTGTATAGCTAGCTGCATGGCAAGCTGCATGGCAAGCTGTATAGCTAACTGCATGGCAAGCTGCATGGCAAGCTGCATGGCAAGCTGTATAGCTAGCTGCATGGCAAGCTGTATAGCTAGCTGCATGGCAAGCTGCATGGCAAGCTGTATAGCTAACTGCATGGCAAGCTGCATGGCTAGCTGTATAGCTAGCTGCATGGCAAGCTGCATGGCTAGCTGTATAGCTAGCTGCATGGCAAGCTGCATGGCTAGCTGTATAGCTAGCTGCATGGCAAGCTGTATAGCTAGCTGCATGGCAAGCTGCATGGCAAGCTGCATGGCAAGCTGTATAGCTAGCTGCATGGCAAGCTGTATGGCAAGCTGTATAGCTAGCTGCATGGCAAGCTGTATAGCTAGCTGCATGGCAAGCTGTATAGCTAGCTGCATAGCTAGCTGCATGGCAAGCTGCATGGCAAGCTGTATAGCTAGCTGCATGGCAAGCTGTATAGCTAGCTGCATGGCAAGCTGTATAGCTAGCTGCATGGCAAGCTGCATGGCAAGCTGTATAGCTAGCTGCATGGCAAGCTGTATAGCTAGCTGCATGACAAGCTGTATAGCTAGCTGCATGGCAAGCTGTATAGCTAGCTGCATGGCAAGCTGTATAGCTAACTGCATGGCAAGCTGCATGGCTAGCTGTATAGCTAGCTGCATGGCAAGCTGCATGGCAAGCTGTATAGCTAGCTGCATGGCAAGCTGTATAGCTAGCTGCATGGCAAGCTGCATGGCTAGCTGTATAGCTAACTGCATGGCAAGCTGTATAGCTAGCTGCATGGCAAGCTGTATAGCTAGCTGCATGGCAAGCTGCATGGCAAGCTGCATGGCAAGCTGTATAGCTAGCTGCATGGCAAGCTGCATGGCTAGCTGTATAGCTAACTGCATGGCAAGCTGTATAGCTAGCTGCATGGCAAGCTGTATAGCTAGCTGCATGGCAAGCTGCAGGGCTAGCTGTATAGCTAACTGCATGGCAAGCTGTGTAGCTAGCTGCATGGCAAGCTGCATGGCAAGCTGCATGGCAAGCTGTATAGCTAGCTGCATGGCAAGCTGCATGGCAAGCTGTATAGCTAGCTGCATGGCAAGCTGCATGGCAAGCTGTATAGCTAGCTGCATGGCAAGCTGCATGGCAAGCTGTATAGCTAGCTGCATGGCAAGCTGCATGGCAAGCTGTATAGCTAGCTGCATGGCAAGCTGTATAGCTAGCTGCATGGCAAGCTGCATGGCAAGCTGTATAGCTAGCTGCATGGCAAGCTGCATGGCAAGCTGTATAGCTAGCTGCATGGCAAGCTGTATAGCTAGCTGCATGGCAAGCTGCATGGCAAGCTGTATAGCTAACTGCATGGCAAGCTGCATGGCAAGCTGTATAGCTAGCTGCATGGCAAGCTGCATGGCAAGCTGTATAGCTAGCTGCATGGCAAGCTGTATAGCTAGCTGCATGGCAAGCTGCATGGCAAGCTGCATAGCTAACTGCATGGCAAGCTGCATGGCTAGCTGTATAGCTAGCTGCATGGCAAGCTGCATGGCTAGCTGTATAGCTAGCTGCATGGCAAGCTGTATAGCTAGCTGCATGGCAAGCTGCATGGCAAGCTGCATGGCAAGCTGCATGGCAAGCTGTATAGCTAGCTGCATGGCAAGCTGTATGGCAAGCTGTATAGCTAGCTGCATGGCAAGCTGTATAGCTAGCTGCATGGCAAGCTGTATAGCTAGCTGCATAGCTAGCTGCATGGCAAGCTGCATGGCAAGCTGTATAGCTAGCTGCATGGCAAGCTGTATAGCTAGCTGCATGGCAAGCTGCATGGCAAGCTGTATAGCTAGCTGCATGGCAAGCTGCATGGCAAGCTGTATAGCTAGCTGCATGGCAAGCTGTATAGCTAGCTGCATGGCAAGCTGCATGGCAAGCTGTATAGCTAGCTGCATGGCAAGCTGCATGGCAAGCTGTATAGCTAGCTGCATGGCAAGCTGCATGGCAAGCTGTATAGCTAACTGCATGGCAAGCTGCATGGCAAGCTGCATGGCAAGCTGCATGGCAAGCTGCATGGCAAGCTGTATAGCTAGCTGCATGGCAAGCTGCATGGCAAGCTGTATGGCAAGCTGCATGGCAAGCTGCATGGCAAGCTGTATAGCTAGCTGCATGGCAAGCTGCATGGCAAGCTGTATAGCTAACTGCATGGCAAGCTGCATGGCAAGCTGTATAGCTAACTGCATGGCAAGCTGCATGGCAAGCTGTATAGCTAGCTGCATGGCAAGCTGCATGGCAAGCTGTATAGCTAGCTGCATGGCAAGCTGTATAGCTAGCTGCATGGCAAGCTGCATGGCAAGCTGTATAGCTAACTGCATGGCAAGCTGCATGGCTAGCTGTATAGCTAGCTGCATGGCAAGCTGCATGGCTAGCTGTATAGCTAGCTGCATGGCAAGCTGTATAGCTAGCTGCATGGCAAGCTGCATGGCAAGCTGCATGGCAAGCTGTATAGCTAGCTGCATGGCAAGCTGTATGGCAAGCTGTATAGCTAGCTGCATGGCAAGCTGTATAGCTAGCTGCATAGCTAGCTGCATGGCAAGCTGCATGGCAAGCTGTATAGCTAGCTGCATGGCAAGCTGTATAGCTAGCTGCATGGCAAGCTGTATAGCTAGCTGCATGGCAAGCTGTATAGCTAGCTGCATGACAAGCTGTATAGCTAGCTGCATGGCAAGCTGTATAGCTAGCTGCATGGCAAGCTGCATGGCAAGCTGTATAGCTAACTGCATGGCAAGCTGCATGGCTAGCTGTATAGCTAGCTGCATGGCAAGCTGCATGGCTAGCTGTATAGTTAGCTGCATGGCAAGCTGTATAGCTAGCTGCATGGCAAGCTGTATAGCTGGCTGCATGGCAAGCAGTATGGCTAGCTGTATAGCTAACTGCATGGCTAGCTGTATAGCTAACTGCATGGCAAGCTGTATAGCTAGCTGCATGGCAAGCTGTATAGCTAGCTGCATGGCAAGCTGCATGGCAAGCTGCATGGCAAGCTGCATGGCTAGCTGTATAGCTAACTGCATGGCAAGCTGTATAGCTAGCTGCATGGCAAGCTGTATAGCTAGCTGCATGGCAAGCTGCATGGCTAGCTGTATAGCTAACTGCATGGCAAGCTGTATAGCTAGCTGCATGGCAAGCTGCATGGCAAGCTGCATGGCAAGCTGCATGGCAAGCTGTATAGCTACCTTCATGGCAAGCTGCATGGCTAGCTGTATGGCTTCCTGCTTTTTTTTTTTTAGCGAAATTCTGCATCAAACAATCTTTACCATTAAAAATAAGCACTAGCTGGTTAAAAGTTCTCTTTCCTGTTGCTGTTGTTAAATAAAAGTACATTTTAAGATCATTTGAGGCAAGAAAATATACTTTAAAGTGTATCTATATGGTCAATTTACCGATTTAATGTGTAATTTAAAATAAAAATTCCAAAGTTGAGAGGATGGCAGCAACCAGCAGAACTCCGAGGGTAACAGCAGCCAGGGCTAACGTTAGCCCGTCTGCAGCGGCCAGAGCTAAAGTTAGCCCGTCTGAAGCTGCCAGAAATAATGTTAGCCCGTCTGCAGCGTCCAGGGCTAAGGTTAGCCCGTCTGCAGCAGCCAGGAATAACGTTAGCCCATCTGCAGATGCCATAGCTAAAGTTAGCCCATCTGCAGCTGCCAGAGCTAAAGTTAGCCCGTATGCAGCGTCCAGGGCTAAGGTTAGCCCGTCTGCAGCGTCCAGGGCTAAGGTTAGCCCGTCTGCAGCAGCCAGGAATAACGTTAGCCCATCTGCAGCTGCCAGAGCTAAAGTTAGTCCGTCTGCAGCGTCTAGGGCTAAGGTTAGCCCGTCTGCAGCGTCCAGGGCTAAGGTTAGCCCGTCTGCAGCGTCCAGGGCTAAGGTTAGCCCGTCTGCAGCAGCCAGGAATAACGTTAGCCCATCTGCAGCTGCCAGAAATAACGTTAGCCCATCTGCAGCGTCCAAGGCTAAGGTTAGCCCGTCTGCAGCTGACAGGAATAACGTTAGCCTGTCTGCAGCAGCCCTCTCTGCATAGCCGAGTGTGAATGACCGCTGGCTCTGATGTTTATTTTTTGGTTTTATTTGGCAAAATGTTCATTTGATTTGTGTTTATCTGTGTTCAATATTATTCCTCCAATAAATGAATAAGTTAGAATTTATTATTATCTAGAGACTATAACAGGAGGTGATAATCAGCTCTAGACAAGCTGAGCGTGTGGTGATGTCATCAGTACGCTTCTGTTCCAATGGACCTAGATTTATGCTACATGCTCCCGTTCTCCCCGAGTCCAGACTTTCCTGGGTTCTTCTCAGGAACAGACTTGGCGAGAACACGAGTCCGTACTCACCTTCTAGTGAATTGAGAAACGGCCTCTGTGTTTGGACCACAGTCATCATGATGTCATCAAACAGCGCCAATATAAACGATTGCAACATTCTGGATTTTTATCTCAACCAGAATATCTTTGATGAATTAAGATAATCTGATAAATAATTTCGGATTTCCCTCCATTACTCTTCTCTAATCAACTTTACATGTCAGGAGAAACGTCCCGCGATTCATTTAGAAAAGCTTTTCCAGAGCCAAATAGGGCCGAGGACTGAACCCTGAGGAACCCCTGATGAAAGCAGAACTAGTTCCAGTTCCCTGAACTAACCAAGACCAGAACTTCTGAGCTGTCTTACCGAGGCGTTCCTACGCACAGAACCTTCCTGTATCCCAGAGATGCTAAGGCGTCCAGCAGGAAGCAGGCGCTGCGCTCGCTGAACAGGTACTGGGCGTTGCTCTTCTTGTTGCCCAGAGGAGACAGCAGGAGGCTAGGCCTCCTCAGCTGGGCCGCCGACACCGTCCTGGTTCTGTGGGCAGAGTGGGCGCTGTGCTCTGCAGGCAGAACCAGAACCTGACACTCCTCACAGAACTTCCTCTCATCTACCGGGAGCGCGGCGAACGTCAGGAACCTGAGGAACGCAGCAGGAGACACGCATTGGTCAGGAAACGGCTACACGGCTGAGCCAAGTTCTGACCCGAACCAGCAGAACTCCACCTCCCGCGCTACTCCAACCTGCCCACCTGTTGCGGTCCTCCCACCCGTCGTGTCGCGGTCCTCCCACCAGTCGTGTCGCGGTCCTCCCACCTGTCGTGTCGCGGTCCTCCCACCTGTCGTGTCGCAGTCCTCCCACCTGCTGCGGTCTTCCCACCTGTCGTGTCGCGGTCCTCCCACCTGTCGTGTCGCAGTCCTCCCACCTGCTGCGGTCTTCCCACCTGTTGTGTCGCGGTCCTCCCACCTGCCGCCTTATTCCCACCTGCCGTGGTCCTCCCACCTGCTGCGGTCCTCCCACCTGCCGCGGTCCTCCCACCTGCCGCGGTCCTCCCACCTGTCGTGTCGCAGTCCTCCCACCTGCTGCGGTCTTCCCACCTGTCGTGTCGCGGTCCTCCCACCTGTCGTGTCGCAGTCCTCCCACCTGTCGTGTCGCAGTCCTCCCACCTGCCGCGGTCCTCCCACCTGTCGTGTCGCAGTCCTCCCACCTGCTGCGGTCTTCCCACCTGTTGTGTCGCGGTCCTTCCACCTGCCGCCTTATTCCCACCTGCCGCGGTCCTCCCACCTGCCGCGGTCCTCCCACCTGTCGTGTCGCAGTCCTCCCACCTGCCGCGGTCCTCCCACCTGCCGCGGTCCTCCCACCTGTCGTGTCGCAGTCCTCCCACCTGCTGCGGTCTTCCCACCTGTTGTGTCGCGGTCCTCCCACCTGCCGCCTTATTCCCACCTGCCGTGGTCCTCCCTCCTGCCGCGGTCCTCCCACCTGTCGTGTCGCAGTCCTCCCACCTGCTGCGGTCTTCCCACCTGTCGTGTCGCGGTCCTCCCACCTGTCGTGTCGCAGTCCTCCCACCTGTCGTGTCGCAGTCCTCCCACCTGCCGCGGTCCTCCCACCTGTCGTGTCGCAGTCCTCCCACCTGCTGCGGTCTTCCCACCTGTTGTGTCGCGGTCCTCCCACCTGCCGCCTTATTCCCACCTGCCGTGGTCCTCCCACCTGCCGTGGTCCTCCCTCCTGCCGCGGTCCTCCCACCTGCCGCGGTCCTCCCACCTGCCGTGGTCCTCCCTCCTGCCGTGGTCCTCCCTCCTGCCGTGGTCCTCCCTCCTGCCGTGGTCCTCCCACCTGCCGCGGTCCTCCCTCCTGCCGTGGTCCTCCCTCCTGCCGTGGTCCTCCCTCCTGCCGTGGTCCTCCCACCTGCCGCGGTCCTCCCACCTGCCGCACTATTCCTACCTGTCGCAGTCCTCCTACCTGATGCGGTACTCCTCCTGCGTGAAGCGAGGCCTCTTAGACTGGATCTCTGCTTCTCTGGCCAGAACGCTGGCCTCTGACACCTTTAATGGACACAGGACTCCATCAGTCACCAAGTTCTGACAGGTTCTGCTCTCTGGTACCGGTTCTTACCTTCTCATCCTCCCACTGGAAGAAGCTGCAGTCTTTCCGGTCCCGGCAGGCCGAGCAGGCGTAGAACCGCCGGCCCCGGGCACCGCCGCTGCCCACCTTCTCAAACAGCAAAGTGGGACCTGTGGAAACCAGGGAGAGGATTCCTTCACCAACAGAACCATCAGAACTGGGTCACTGAGAACCGACTGGAGAACGGTTCTACAGCTGCTGGCCTGTGGCAGCAGTGGTTCAACCACCCAGACCTACTGGATCACACCTTCTCCGCAGAACCAGAACCAAACACAAACACCGGATCAGACCCACTCTGATGTTAAGATTCTGATGAGTTTTTCTCCTAGAGCTGAACCAACGGGCCACCGTAGGAACTAAACTGTCAGCAATCAATAATCTGTCACATAAGATTATTGATGAATTTAATAAATTCTGAACTATTGGATCCATCCTAGATTAATAATGATAAAAAACTGTTTGAAAAAGAGTTTAGTTAAACACAACATAAATTTACCGTTAACTACGATTTGACAAAAAAGTCTTGATGACGAAAAAAAAATGTAACATAAAAATAATAAGAAAAAATTTCAAATAACAACCTTACTGTCTTTTGTAAATCACATTCAAAAAAATGTTTTTAATCTGAATAAATCTGTGCAATCTAACTGAAAGATTACTTTAGATTTATTGTTAATATTTTATTTCATGATTAAAATGAGATGTTCATTCTGACAGCAGCTGTCTGAACTGTGTTCTGACCCAAGATGGCCGCTCTATATGCACGTCACTCTCACTTGTGGCAGCGTCCAATGAAGCATCTACGTATAAAATAAAGTCTATCGTTAAAAGTACGCAGATCGATCCCCACAGACTACCAAGTGTCTGTCAGCAAGACACCTAACCATGCACTGCTCCCCGGGCCCCCCACCATGGCAGCTCCCCGGGCCCCTCACCATAGCTGCTCCCCGGGCCCCCCACCATGGCAGCTCCCCGGGCCCCACACAATGGCAGCTCCCCGGGCCCCTCACCATAGCTGCTCCCCGGGCCCCCCACCATGGCAGCTCCCCGGGCCCCACACCATGGCAGCTCCCCGGGCCCCCCACCATGGCAGCTCCCCGGGCCCCACACAATGGCAGCTCCCCGGGCCCCTCACCATAGCTGCTCCCCGGGCCCCTCACCATGGCAGCTCCCTGGGCCCCACACAATGGCAGCTCCCCGGGCCCCTCACCATAGCTGCTCCCCGGGCCCCACACCATGGCAGCTCCCCGGGCCCCACACAATGGCAGCTCCCCGGGCCCCTCACCATAGCTGCTCCCCGGGCCCCCCACCATGGCATCGGCCCGGGCCCCCCACCATGGCAGCTCCCCGGGCCCCTCACCATGGCAGCTCCCCGGGCCCCACACCATGGCAGCTCCCCGGGCCCCCCACCATGGCAGCTCCCCGGGCCCCACACAATGGCAGCTCCCCGGGCCCCTCACCATGGCAGCTCCCCGGGCCCCCCACCATGGCAGCTCCCCGGGCCCCACACAATGGCAGCTCCCCGGGCCCCACACAATGGCAGCTCCCTGGGCCCCACACAATGGCAGCTCCCCGGGCCCCTCACCATGGCTGCTTGCCGGGCCCCACACAATGGCAGCTCCCCGGGCCCCACACAATGGCAGCTCCCCGGGCCCCTCACCATGGCAGCTACCCGGGCCCCCCACCATGGCAGCTCCCCGGGCCCCCCACCAATGACTTTATATTTTTCGTGTAGCCCTCTACTGGCCAATGGTCTGCCTCCCTGTTCTGGGTCACGTGGTTCTGCCAGGTTTAAATGAACGTTCTGATCCAGAACTTGGTTCTTTAGAAACAAGTCTCGATGAGTCCCGGTCCGGTTCTTCTAAGTTCTGCTCCTCAAACTAAACTTCTGGATCTTTCAGAACCGTTTATAAAACAGTCACCAGAGACCCGGTTCGGTTCGGTCAGCTCACCGTGGGGACAACATGGCGCCGTTTTCCCCTCCTGTGGGAACAGAACCTCTAGTCCGGTACCGTCGCTCTTCTCCTCGGTTCTTTCCATGGTTCTGATTCTGACCCGGTTCCTCACATCAAACAGGAACTTCTGCTTAAACCAACAACCATGCTGCGCTTACAGTCGCGCGCGTATTACGTCACTGTCTCGCTGACATCACAGCAGGGACACGTTAACGTGGCCGCCATATTGAGGAGGTAAATGTTGAGCATTATGTGAATTAAGGAGCTGGTTCTTCATCTTTGTTCTTCTAGCAGAAAGATTGAATTATTTTCACAGAATAGAAAATCTGTTATAGAAGCCATCAGATTTAAAGGTTTAACTATTAGAGTAACTTTGTTCATGTTATAAACTCTATTTCTTTATTTTATTTCTTATTTATTTAATCAGGACAGAGAACATTAATGAACAATCTTATACTTCTGTACAAATGAGCCAGATTATAGCATAGATGCTAATTTACATCATACATAATACAGTCAAAACACATATCTAATGTAGGTAGAAGGTGGATGGGGGGGGGGGGGGGATGGGGGGGTAATCCATTCAGAACTTTGTAAATTAAACAACTATTTTTAAAATTAATTAAATTTTCAAAATTGAGCATAATATATTTTTCCAAAATATTACACTGATGGAATTACAGGAGCTTCCGATCAAAGGTTTTTAAAGATGTTTTGAATAATATTTCTATTGGTATTAAAGTGAGTGAGCAGGCTGTGATGCATCAGTCAATGTGTGAAAATATCACAGAGTTTAGGAACATTTTAGCAGAACTGATCGTCATCGATGATCTGATTTGCTTAAAGTTACGTATATTCAATTGAATTGTGTTTGCAGTGATTTTCATGTGTTTTCTAAATGAAAGTGTTGTTTCCAGTGTGACCCGAGGTTCTTGAACTCTTCTACAAGCTCAAGTTCCACTCCCTCCAGGAACACATTGGACCGCTCCAGTTTTATGGGTTTTTTGTGATCATCTTTTGTTCAGTAACAGACATGATGGGAGGAACCGGGGCTGGATATTATCCAGGGCTGATGTGAGGACGGATGATGCTTCCTGTCTGCTTTTAGCAGGTGTAAAACTAACAGCATCATCAGCAAACATTTGGAATTGGACATTTTGGCAAACATCTGGGAGGACATTTATATATAGAGAGAACAATACTGGTCCCAAAATAGAACCTAGTGGGACCCCTGCTGGACATTCAAGGTAAGACGACATAGTGCCACCAACACTCTCAGATTGTTTTCTGTCGGTTAAGTAAGATTTAAACCAGGCTGTGGCATCATCTGCCAAGTTGAAGTGAGTCAGTTTGGACAGAAGTCCTTGATGGTCTAAATCCAAAAAGACTGCACCAACACAGGTGGTTTCTATGGAGACAGTTTGCCGTCTCTGTGGAGCGGTGCTGGCCAAACCCAACTGGCATGAGGTGCAGGAGAGAGCGGCTTCGCCTCAGGTGTTCCTTTAGCTGGTGATGGTGATGATGGTGATGATGGTGATGATGATGATGGTGATGATGATGATAATGGTGATGGTGATGATGATGATGGTGATGATGATGATAATGGTGATGGTGATGATGATGATGGTGATGATGATGATAATGGTGATGGTGATGATGATGATGGTGATGATGGTGATGATGGTGATGGTGATGATGGTGATGATGGTGATGGTGATGATGGTGATGATGATGATAATGGTGATGATGATGATGGTGATGATGGTGATGATGGTGATGATGATGATGGTGATGATGGTGATGATGATGGTGATGATGGTGATGATGATGATGGTGATGATGGTGATGGTGATGATGATGATGTGATGATGGTGATGATGATGATGATGATGATGGTGATGATGATGATGGTGATGGTGGTGATGATGGTGATGGTGATGATGGTGATGATGATGATAATGGTGATGGTGATGGTGATGATGGTGATGATGGTGATGATGATGATGGTGATGATGATGGTGATGATGGTGATGATGATGATGGTGATGATGGTGATGGTGATGATGATGATGTGATGATGGTGATGATGATGATGATGATGATGATGATGATGATGATGGTGATGATGATGATGGTGATGATGGTGATGATGATGATGGTGATGATGGTGATGATGATGGTGAGAATGGTGATGATGATGGTGATGATGGTGGTGATGGTGATGATGGTGGTGATGATGATGGTGGTGATGATGATGGTGATGATGATGATGGTGATGATGGTGATGATGATGATAATGGTGATGGTGATGATGATGATAATGGTGATGGTGATGATGATGATGGTGATGATGGTGATGATGATGATGATAATGGTGGTGATGATGGTGATGATGGTGATGGTGATGATGGTGATGATGGTGATGGTGATGATGGTGATGATGATGATGATGATGGTGATGATGATGATGGTGATGATGGTGATGATGATGATAATGGTGATGGTGATGATGATGATGGTGATGATGGTGATGATGGTGGTGGTGATGATGATGGTGATGATGATGATGATGATGGTGATGATGATGATGGTGATGATGGTGATGATGATGATGATAATGGTGATGGTGGTGATGGTGATGATGGTGATGATGATGGTGGTGATGGTGATGATGGTGGTGGTGATGATGGTGATGATGATGATGATGGTGATGATGATGATGATGATGGTGATGATGATGATGGTGATGATGGTGATGATGATGATGATGATGGTGATGATGATGATGGTGATGATGGTGATGATGATGATAATGGTGATGGTGATGATGATGATGGTGATGATGGTGATGATGGTGGTGGTGATGATGATGGTGATGATGATGATGATGATGGTGATGATGATGATGGTGATGATGGTGATGATGATGATGATAATGGTGATGGTGGTGATGGTGATGATGGTGATGATGATGGTGATGATGGTGATGATGGTGGTGGTGATGATGATGGTGATGATGATGATGATGATGGTGATGATGATGATGGTGATGATGGTGATGATGATGATGATAATGGTGATGGTGGTGATGGTGATGATGGTGATGATGATGGTGGTGATGGTGATGATGGTGATGGTGATGATGATGATAATGGTGATGGTGATGATGATGATGGTGATGATGGTGATCATGGTGATGGTGATGATGGTGATGATGGTGATGATGATGATGGTGATGATGGTGATGGTGATGATGGTGATGATGGTGATGATGATGGTGATGATGGTGATGATGGTGAACCTGCTCGGTAAACTCACCATAGATTTAAAGATGATGATTTTTTAACTTTATATTAAACAATCTACTGACTAAAGCTCTCTGACTGATCTCAGTTAATATATATATATATAAAAAATAAAAATAGAAAATAAAAAAAAATAAAAAAAGTAGGGTTTTTTGCATAAAGGAACTTTTATAACAATAATTAACGGCTGAAATTAAAATCTAAAAAAGTGTATTTAATAAAATGGTTTTAATTTAGCTTGTGTTTTATCAGGATATTCAGACCCGCCTCATAGATACTTTTAGATTTTATTTTACTCTATTCTTTATAAATGGTAAAAAACACAAATCTTATCCTTTGTTCTGAATATTAGTTTAGATATTTTTAATGTTGGAAATTAAAATGAGAAAATAGAAGTCTGGCTCTGCTCCTGCCTCCAAACAGGCCCTGAAAGTTTAACTGTAGTTTAATAACATTAAAATAGTTCAGATCAAAGATTAATGATAAGGAAGCAAATAATGTTAGTGAAGGACTACACCTCCCATGTGCCCCGGCAGAGAGCAGCCCTCAGGCCGCAGGATGTTTCAGCAGCACACCGGAAGCGCTGGGACATGACCCTTCAGAATAAAAGTAGGAATATGAAGGCGGAAACAGAGACACCCCCCCCCCCCCAAAAAAAATACATAAAAAACACACACACACCTGTCAGCCTAACGACCATTAGAAACAAACAGCCACTAGTGCCATAAAAAGTTAAAAACTCAAACAGGTTAGGGTTAGCCACAGCCTCTGAATCTCTTCAGCCTTTACTGTGAAAGGTCAGAGCGGAAGTGACGGTGTTTTTTGTTTCTAATTGACTCCAGCGGCGCTGCCCCACGGAGAACCCACACCCAGCCTGCACAGTGCGCCGCGCTCCGCAGTGGGACCCACGCAGGACACCGTGTTGTTTTTGCGGCTGTTTGTGGAGCAGAGAGCGCCCCCCCTCCCCCATCCACCAGCGGTCCTTCTGATCTGCTGCATCATCATCATCATCATCATCATCATCATACATGTCCTGTCAGTGGATCCGGGATTGTTTACTGAGCAGCATCTGACTGGAGGAAGCATCTGATTGCCACCATGAGCAGCACAGGTAAGGAGGCTCCTGGGAGGGGGGATCCAGGGAAGGAGGATCCAGGGAGGGGGGATCCAGGGAAGGAGGATCCAGGGAGGGAGGATCCAGGAAAGGAGGCTCCTGGGAAGGAGGCTCCTGGACTCTGAAGGCTGACTGAGGGAATAAAGGAGGATTGTGTTCATCAGCACTGCGTCTGTTGCTGCTGTCATTCTTTATGCTGGTTTCATTGATGCTCAAACTGGTTTCTAGCATTTACCAGTCGTTGCTCTGTGGAAGATCCCATCCTGGATGCTCATCAGAGGGCCCTGCAGGGTTCAGACTGTAGGGCCACAGCAGGTGGGGGGCCACAGCTGGCTTTGTCTCTGATAGATGAAGCAGATCTAAACCCTGCTGTCCTCCAGGTGCATCAGTATGTTTATCAGCAGTTGGATTAAATCAAAATACTGCAAAGGTGAAGATGGAGGAAGAGGATTTTTACCAATCAAATCTGAAAAGTGTGGCCTGCATACGTAGGCCCCTTTCAACTGGTACTTTACAGGAAAAACAATGTACCCATTTGCTTGCATTAGTCGGAGGATTCAGGCTGTAGTTAAAAGCCTTCAGCTGATCCAAAATGCTGCAGCCAGAGTCCTGATGGAAACAAAAAAGAGAGATCATATCTCTCCTATCCTGGCTTCTCTTCATTGGCTTCCTGTTAAATCCAGAATAGACCCTACTTCACCATTCTGCTTCATTCTATCTCTATAGTTCTGCTGCTCTAGGCCTAAGGCTGCGGTGGGGTGGGAGGGGGGTAACGGGGGATAATCGGTCATCAACTGGTCAAACCTCCTGCCATGAAGCTGTTGCTGCAGAGAGCCTGGCTCTGCTGAGAGCTCAGGTCGGTTAGCTAACTGTCTGAGGAGCAGCTAATCCAAAGTCTGGATTGACGGCATCCTTCCTCTATTGACTGATGATCTGCTGGTTAAACTGGTTTATTATAATGGATGAGTTCCAGCGTTCCCATCAGTCCTGTGCTGGTTTCCAGTCTCATCCCATCAGAGCAGAGACTGGTTCTCCTGTTAAAGGTCCGATGGTCGGCCTGCTGGATCCATCCACGGTGGTGGTCCCATGATGCTGTGTGACTGTAAGCATCTTCCAGTGGGATTGATGGGATTATCTGCAGACCTCATGTTCAACCAGCAGCTTAGCATAGACAGCCTTCCATCAGGGAATGATGCTTAGTGACTAACGGGAGGCTGATGGATTCCTGCCAGGTCACAGGAGGAGGACCCCATCAGGGAGGAGGTTTTGGAAGCTCTGCAGCATTCTGGGTCCGTTTGCCAGCATTAAGGTGGTACAGAACACCTCGGACCCACTGCTGAGCACCTCCCCACACCTTCCCCAGGTAACCCTAACCTTCCCCAGGGAACCCTTACTTTCCCCAGGTAACCCTAACCTTCCCCAGGGAACCCTAACCTTCCCCAGGTAACCCTAACCTTCCCCAGGTAACCCTAACCTTCCCCAGGGAACCCTAACCTTCCCCAGGTAACCCTAACCTTCCCCAGGGAACCCTAACCTTCCCCAGGTAACCATAACCTTCCCCAGGGAACCCTAACCTTCCCCAGGTAACCATAACCTTCCCCAGGGAACCCTAACCTTACCAAGGGAACCATAACCTTCCCCAGGGAACCCTTACCTTCCCCAGGGAACCCTAACCTTCCCCAGGTAACCATAACCTTCCCCAGGGAACCCTAACCTTCCCCAGGTAACCATAACCTTCCCCAGGGAACCCTTACCTTCCCCAGGGAACCCTAACCTTCCCCAGGTAACCATAACCTTCCCCAGGGAACCCTAACCTTCCCCAGGTAACCATAACCTTCCCCAGGGAACCCTAACCTTCCCAAGGGAACCATAACCTTCCCCAGGGAACCCTTACCTTCCCCAGGGAACCCTAACCTTCCCCAGGTAACCATAACCTTCCCCAGGGAACCCTAACCTTCCCCAGGTAACCCTAACCTTCCCCAGGGAACCCTAACCTTCCCCAGGGAACCCTAACCTTCCCCAGGGAACCATAACCTTCCCCAGGGAACCCTAACCTTCCCCAGGTAACCATAACCTTCCCCAGGGAACCCTAACCTTCCCCAGGGAACCCTAACCTTCCCAAGGGAACCATAACCTTCCCCAGGGAACCCTTACCTTCCCCAGGGAACCCTAACCTTCCCCAGGTAACCATAACCTTCCCCAGGGAACCCTAACCTTCCCCAGGTAACCCTAACCTTCCCCAGGGAACCCTAACCTTCCCCAGGGAACCCTAACCTTCCCCAGGTAACCATAACCTTCCCCAGGGAACCCTAACCTTCCCCAGGGAACCATAACCTTCCCCAGGGAACCCTAACCTTCCCCAGGGAACCTTAACCTTCCCCAGGTAACCATAACCTTCCCCAGGTAACCATAACCTTCCCCAGGTAACCCTAACCTTCCCCAGGGAACCCTAACCTTCCCCAGGTAACCCTAACCTTCCCCAGGGAACCCTAACCTTCCCCAGGGAACCCTAACCTTCCCCTAACCCAGAGACCATGAGAAGCTAAATGGAAACAGGAAGTAGAGAAGCTGCCAACAGCTGAAGGTCTGAAGGTGGGAGGGGGGACGGATGTCTGCTCAGAGTAATACGGGTCTGAATGGGGGGGGGACGGATGTCTGCTCAGAGTAATACAGGTCTGAATGGGGGGGGGACGGATGTCTGCTCAGAGTAATACGGGTCTGAGGGGAATCAGGTCCTGGGAACCCTTCGGAACTGATCCGTGCCGAGTTCAGACCCACCTTGGATCGATCAGTTAACCACGCCAAGCTCGGTTCCTTACGACCGTTTCCACGCCATGCTAGCACGGTTCCTCGCCTCCTAGTGGCGATCTACGGTACTACTGCTCTCTAGAGGGAAACGAGCAAACCAACATGGCGGCGGCCATAACATTCAGGAAGTTTGCTGAGAGTCAGGCGAAGAAGGCAGTCGTTGGTGAATTTCCCTGACAGAGTCGGCTTCCTCTAGGAGTCCAGTCTGCTCCGTCCCTTCCTGCAGACGGCTTCAGGTGTGTCCAGGTTGTTGTCCAGGTGAACTCCAAGGGATTCCTCCTCCTCCACTTCTTCTCCCAGGATGTTAACAGGATTCCTGCAGAGGACAGGACTCTGTCTGGTCCTGGAAGTCAGAGGAAAGAGGAAAGGAGAGTGTAGTGGCAACTTCGGAGCCACCGCTTCAGAGTGGAAATATAGATCAGATCCAACGTGCGTCTTTGAAAAATAGAGGCATTTATTTGTCTTTCACCAACGTACAAAACAAAAGCGCTCCCGCATCACGCGGTTGGAAAACTGTTTGTCCCTTCCACTCTACCTGAGCGGCAGGTGACAGCACCTATTAATCAAATCAGCTCAACGTCACGCCCACAGACAGGAAGAGAGCAAATAAACAAATCAGAAAGAAAACAGACATCTTTCCAACTAAAGATTCAAAACTAAATCAGGAGAATTAGAATGCGAATAAGTTCATAATATTTTTCGAAAAAAAAAAAAAACAAACAAAAGAGATGCAAAACGGCTCCAACATTCCGGCCCCTAATTGATCATACTATGGCAATTAAACACATACATTCACAAGGAGCCGTTCATTTCAAAAGAGCATTCAAATAAAGTCTTTCACATTCCTTTTCTTTTTTTTCCCTTTTTTCCACATTAAGTCGCTTTATGTATTCATAAATCATTCATAAATAAATCATTCATAAATAAAAAGTAGTCCTTTCAAAAGAAAATCAAGGGATTTCCAAAAAAATCAAGAATTAAGTTCATTTAGTCCATAAGACAACATACAGTAAACACCATAGTCAGACTGTTTTTAGTCATATTTTCAGATATTCAAAAGCGGTTCAATTTTTTCGCATATCCAGCCATTCACTCAATCAATACCTTTACATATCACATAGAAAACATGAAAGCTTAATTCAATAAACTATTCTATGGTCAGTAAAGTGTATGAGTGTTCTGGTCAATAAGGAACGGTCAGTCAGGCCATGTCTCTGAGGAGGCAAAGCTTTGTGATTGGCCTTTCTAGATCACCAGTCTGAGTCTTGACTTTGACACGACGTACAAATCCCTTTGCATCAGGGAAAGTTTCTATTACACGTCCCATCGGCCAGGAATTTCTGGGTGATGTGTCATCAATGATGAGGACGATGTCATCAGATTTCTTTTTACTTCGTTCCATCTTTGTCTCTCCTGCATCAGTGAGAGGTATTCGCGTGTCCATCTCTTCCAGAAGAGATCTGAGAGGAACTGAACCTGCTTCCATCTTCTCCTAGCATAGCGGTCCTGCTCGTTAAAGAGCCCCGGTGGAAGGATGGGCTTTGCTTTAAGCAGTAGTAGATGGTTCGGAGTAAGAGGTTCAGGATCTGTCGGATCTCCAGATGTTACTGTTATTGGACGTGCATTGAGAATAGCCTCCAATTCACAGAGGGTGGTTTGAAGACATTCGTCGTCCAAGGTCTGTTCTTTGATCACAGAGTAGAGTGCTTTCTTGATGATCCGTATGAGGCGCTCCCACACACCTCCGTGATGAGAGCCGTAAGGTGGGTTGAATGTCCATTTGATTCCTTCTGTACGCATCTGATTCTGTATTTTACTATGGTCCAGCTGAGCCAGAGCTTCCCTCAGTTCCCGCTCTGTTCCCACGAAATTGGTTCCATTGTCAGACAGAATCTCTTTTACTTGGCCTCGTCTGCAGAGAAAATCAGCGGATGACTGAAATACAGGAATCTGTATTAAGGGAGTAGGCCATCTCTAAGTGTACAGCTCTGCTGGCAAGACATGTAAACAGGGCGCCGTACCTCTTCACTCGACTACGGCCCCTCTTAACTTCTATGGGCCCAAAGTAGTCCAAGCCCGTGTGAGTAAAGGGGGGCAGATCTGGGATTACTCGCACCAAAGGCAAGTCCGCCATCTTCTGCTTCATAGCTGCTCCATGCCATCGTTTGCAGAGTGTGCAGTCACGGGTTATTCTCCTGGCTGCCGAATTGGCTTTTGGGATCCAGTATTTTGTTCTTAGTTTCGAGAGCATTTGATTCTTTCCACAGTGTCCTACTAATTTGTGAGTGTGGCGCAACAGTAATGTTGACAGCTGGCTGTCATTAGGCAAGATGGCCGGGTGCTTGATCTCTTCAGGCATAGCCAGTCTGCTCAGCCTGCCACCAACTCTCAGAATTCCATTCTGAAGAACAGGATCCAACTTGTAGAGTCGACTGCTTCTCTTCACAGCTTGGCCCTTCTGTAAAGCATATACTTCCTCTCCAAAAGAGTGATGTTGAATGAAAGACGTAACAGCCTCCTCAGCAGCGCTGAGATCTTTTACTGACAACTGTCGGTCTGCAGGATCTGGTTTTATTGACAGGTTTAATGTGACACTTGTCTTCCTCTTTTGGATCAGATGCTTCTTGAACTTCAGTAGCCAGGCTGCAGATCTGGGGAGTTTGTTCCATTCTGAGAAGTACTCTATGAAGCGAATTAGAGGACTCTTATAGGCTACTGTGGCAAGAGTTATGGCAGCTTGCTTTACCTCTGGGTCACTGATAGACAGCTCTAGAGGGTCCATGATGAGCTTCGGCCAGGCTACTTCGGATTCAAACAGAAAGTCTGGGGCTTCTATCCAACTTGTGCCTTTTAGAAAGGTCTCTGCCCACATTCCTCTGGATGCTTTGTCTGCTGGATTAAGATCAGTTCTAATATGACGCCATTGTGACTTCTGTGTCAGGTCTCTGATGACCGTTACTCTGTTAGCCACAAAGGTCTTGAATCTCTGTGTGTCACTTATGATGTATTTGAGAACAGATGTGCTATCAGTCCAAAACACAGAGTCTATCATCTCAAACTCCAGTTCATGCGTCAGCATTCGATCTATCCGAGCAGCTAGAACTGCTGATGTCAGCTCCAGTCTGGGAATAGTCACTACCTTTAAAGGAGCCACTCTTGCTTTCCCCATCACAAAGGCAATGTGAGGAGGTCCACATCTGCTGGTCAGTCGCAGGTAACTTACTGTCCCATAGCCACTCTCACTAGCATCACAAAAATGGTGGAGTTGAGCGCCTGTGACTTCAAAACCAGCTGGTTTGTAGCATCTTCCAATTCTAAAGCTGGAAATCATGTGAAGTTCTTTCAGCCACTCCTTCCATTTAAATGCAAGAGCTGTTGGGATTTCTTCATCCCATCCGCAATTCATCTTGCATAACTCTTGGAGGATCTTTTTTCCAGACAGCATAACTGGTGATAAGAATCCCAGGGGATCGTAAACTGAATTAAGCACAGACAGAATTCCTCTTCTATTATGTGGTTGTTCTTTCAGAGTGATATTAAAGAAGAATGTGTCAGATTCGATGTCCCATCGCATGCCAAGGGCACGTTCCGCAGGAAGTTTGTCTCTCTCCAAGTCAATGTTCTTAATGTCTTTGGCCCGTTCCTCTGAGGGTAGTGAGGCTAAGACAGCACGGCTGTTACTAGTCCATTTGGTAAGCTTAAATCCACCTGTGGCGCATATTGCCTTCAGGTCATGGACCAGAGTGATGGCTTTGCTTGCATCTGGAACTGATTTGAGACAATCATCCACATAAAAGTTGTGTCTGATGGTGGCAAGAACGGAAGTGTCTGCTTTATTCTTATTATCCTCAGCTGTCTGTCGGAGTGCAAAGTTTGCGCAGCTTGGGGAGGAAACTGCTCCGAACAAATGCACGATCATTCTGAATTCTCTGAGTGGTTGGTTAGTGTTACCATCTGGCCACCATAAAAATCTCAGAAAATCCACATCATTTTCAGGAATTCTGACTTGGTGGAACATTCCCTCTATGTCCCCCATCACTGCCACTGATTCCTGTCGGAAACGAAGGAGTACACCCAATAAGGTGTTCGTAAGGTCTGGGCCTTGCAGTAACTCGGAGTTCAAAGACGTACCTTGAAATGAAGATGTACAGTCGAAGACCACACGGATAGATTTTTCTGTTTGTGATAGACCCCGTGGTGTGGGATGTACCAAAGTCTTCCATCCATCCGGAGGAGCTGTTCTTCAGGTACCATTTCTGCAAACCCTTTATTGAAAACATCATTCATGAAGTTGACGTAATCATTTTTAAATGACTGGTCTTTCTCTAGTCTTCTCTTGAGACCTAGAGCTCTTTCTTCAGCCATTTTCCTATTGTTCGGCAGGTGAAGGTCATCTCTGCGGAACGGCAGTCGTAATTCATAGTAACCTTCTTTCTTTGTGATGGATTCATTCATTATTTTAAGAAATCTTTTATCTTCAACAGAGTGTTCTGCTTTCTCTTGGTGCGCCAATTCTGAGAAATCTTGATTGTATTGTCGGACCAAGAGTTCTTCCAGACGAGCCACTGATATTCTGTTGGATGTTATCTGTGGTCGGCCATGTTGGTCTAAGGGTGGGCTAGTACCCAGAGGTCCATTCGCTATCCAACCCAGGTGTGTTAGGACAGCGTACGGCCCCTTGTCTTGGCTGTTAATGACCTTCAGCGGTTCTAAGGCTTTGGGAACGTTCACTCCAATCAGCAGACTGATGTCGGCACTGATGGACTTCGACTGGACTGCTTGTAGGTAAGGCCATTGTTTGAGCTCTTCCTCACGTGTGATGTTCCCTCCGTTAACAGGTATGGTGGGTTGTGTAAATACCTCCGGAAGCTCTATGAAGTCATTACCATCTAGGCTGCATACTTGGATTCCACTCACCTTGTAGGTCTGCACAGGCTTTTCTTGACCCATGGTTCGAAGTAAGATGTCTGTTTTCCTTCCTCTTATGGACAGTTGCTCCATGAGCGTCTCTGTCCAGAATGTTGCGGAACTTCCTGAATCCAGAAAAGCATACGTTTCAACAACATGAGTTCCCTTGGCTGTTTTTACCTTTACAGGCACGATAGGCAGTTTGTCGTCAATGTTACCGGCCCCTGTTTGGACTGTAGATGCCATGCCCAGGATGATTGAGTCTGTGCCACTGCTGGCATCTTTCTTGGCCACTGAAGAGACAGTCACATTTCCTACAGCGCCATCTGGAGGACTGTTTGCTATGTGCAAGATGGTGGGGTGCTTCTTACCACATGAGCGGCATATCAAACGGTTCTTACATGATTTACTTAAATGGCCTTTAATCAAACACGCAAAGCAGAAACCATTTTTCTTCAGAAAATCAACTTTCTGTTGATGAAGGATCTTTGTTATTTTCTGACATGTTTCCAAAGCATGATTTCCTTTACAGTAGGTGCATGGTCTAAGAAATGCATCATTCATATCGGCTGTAGGGCCTTTAATTCCATTTTCCATTTTTACAGGATAAGTTCTGTTAGGGTCAGCAACACAAACGACTGGGGAGACTGTGGTAGCAAAACTTTTCTTTGCACCAGATTTTACATGTGGCAGATCTGCTACCACCCGTCTTGGTTGGCTGATTTTAGTGACGTTTTGAATGTCACCAAACACAGGGTCTTGCAATATTTTTACCTGCTTTTCGATGAACTTAACAAGATCACAGAATTTGGGTCTCTGCTGTGTTTGCTCCATAATGTCACACACAACAGATCTCCATTTTTCTCTGACCTTGTACGGAAGTTTTGACACTATTAATTTCATGTTTGATGGTAAATCAAGTTCTGACATATACTGAAAAGATTGAGCAGCATTCTTGCAACTTCTTAAATACAGTCCATAACTATGCAGTGCTTTAACATCATCTGGTCTAATTGTAGCCCAGGTCAAGGCCTTATTCATATAAGCTGATGCAATTTTAAACTCATTTCCAAAATGATATTTCAGCAAACACTTTGCTTCAATAAAACCAGCTGTAGCATCCAGATGTAAACAGCTTCTGATAAGTTCTTTTGATTGGCCCGCTGTAAACTGTTCAAGGAAATACAGTCGGTCCTCATTACTGTCAGTCTTGTCTTCTATATTGTGTCTGAATGCCTGCATAAAGAGCTGGAAGTCTAAAGGGTCACCACTGAAAACAGGAACTTCTTTTTTAGGGAGTGATGTTTGAGATACAACTGAAACAAGCAGATTTGTCAAGTCTGACTGTCTTTGTATTGAAATATTTGAATGTTCAGACTGGTCCCTTCCAGAAGTGGATTCCTTTCTTGTTTGTACATCTGTCATGGTGACCTTAGATGAATTCGGTTTCATTTTTTGTTTTGCGGGTGCTGCTGCTGCTGTTACCGGTGGTTCAGACATTTGATGTTCACGCAGGGTTTTCTGTAATGGGGTTTTAGGTACTGCTCCTAGTTTAACGAAGTGAGGGGGAGACAGGATAGACTCAATTCTGCTGCTTTCACTGGATTTCACTTCAACAGTTTTGGTCTTGTGACTTTGCAAATATCCTTCTAGATACGCATTCATTTCATCCTCTGTTTCATATTGTGGCTTTGTTTCTTGGCTTGGATCAAGTTCCTCTAACACCTTTAATTTACTGTGTGAAATAGCAAGATCTTCTTGTAATTGAAGTTTTTCCATTTTTGCTTGTAACTTCGCCTTTTCCAGTTCTATTTCGTGCTTCTCCTTTAAAACTTTAGCTTTAGCCAATAAACCAGCTTTGTCAACTGCTATCTGAACGCGAATAGATGAAACTGTGGAGGATATTTTGGAAGTCTTTGATGCAGTCTTAGATACTCTGGACGCACTGTCAGTCACATCAACTAGAGTCTGTGGATCTATGTTTTGTTGTTTCAACCATTCATCAACATTAACAAGGAATTCATTGTATCTAGCCATTCTAGGTTCATACCAATCAAGATTTTCACTCTCTCTCACATCGTCAGACAACAGAGCTTGAGCAGACTCATGGCAGAACTTAAAATCATTCAATATTGTGTGGAACGCAGCCACTTCCCGTTTCACATCCTCAACATCAACATTCTCACACATTATAGCTTTGATCTCATTCATTTTGCGAGTGCATTGTCCAAGTTTACCACGTCGGGTTGCGCTGAGCGCTTTGAAAGACCGCTCGCTTTTATAGCCTTGCTCTTCCAAGCCTCTGGCCTCATTCTGGCCTTCTTCATCACGCATGATCTCAGTTTATTTTAAGTCTTTCGTTTAAATTCGTTTCGTGTCTTTCCAAAAACAACGTCAGTATTCAACAGTTCAGTTCCGTTTATTACGCGCATTCATTTAGTTTCATTTGCGCGCATCCAAGCGCTTAAACTTAGTTCTTTTTTATTGCAGGCCCGTTTGTTTCCTTTTAGTCAGCAGTTCAAATAACGTCCACAAACAGTCTATTTGATCGTATTAACATCGTCAAGCGACATTAAAAGTGTCCGCTTCCAATAATCATTCAGTTCAGCAACAGTCACGTTAGATGAGCGATTGCGCTGTTAAGGTTATTGTCCATCCAAACTATTCCAGTCTCTCGAAATGTTTGCTCACCTGGGTCGAAGAACAATAAGCCGCCAGGTTACTCACACAACAGCTGAGACGATGATTGCCAGGTAGCGTCAAGTCCACACACATCTTGAAGTAATCCACAATTGGAAACGTTAATCCACAATCAGGCAATATCCGACACTTCGGGACAGTTTTTCAACTTAATGTAGTGGCAACTTCGGAGCCACCGCTTCAGAGTGGAAATATAGATCAGATCCAACGCGCGTCTTTGAAAAATAGAGGCATTTATTTGTCTTTCACTAACGTACAAAACAAAAGCGCTCCCGCATCACGTGGTTGAAAAACTGTTTGTCCCTTCCACTCTACCTGAGCGGCAGGTGACAGCACCTATTAATCAAATCAGCTCAACGTCACGCCCACAGACAGGAAGAGAGCAAATAAACAAATCAGAAAGAAAACAGACATATTTCCAACTAAAGATTCAAAACTAAATCAGGAGAATTAGAATGCGAATAAGTTCATAATATTTGAACAGGTGGACAGGTGGAGGGAGCAGCTCCACCTGCTGGTCTGGTTGATAATAGAAGCAGGAAGTGATGTCAGAGGAGGGCAGGATGTCCATTCAGTTCATCGGTTCTGTCCAGACGTCCATCTGTCTGATCGTCCTCCTGCTGGAAGCCTGGGATCTTCTTCATCTCTGATCTTCTTCATCTCTGATCATCTGGAAGCCTGGGATCTTCTTCATCTCTGATCATCTGGAAGCCTGGGATCTTCTTCATCTCTGATCTTCTGGAAGCCTGTGATCTTCTTCATCTCTGATCTTCTGGAAGCCTGGGATCTTCTTCATCTCTGATCTTCTTCATCTCTGATCTTCTTCATCTCTGATCTGCTGGAAGCCTGTGATCTTCTTCATCTCTGATGTTCTTGATCTCTGATCTTCTGGAAGCCTGGGATCTTCTTCATCTCTGATCTTCTGGAAGCCTGTGATCTTCTTCATCTCTGATCTTCTGGAAGCCTGGGATCTTCTTCATCTCTGATCTTCTTGATCTCTGATCTTCTGGAAGCCTGGGATCTTCTTCATCTCTGATCTTCTGGAAGCCTGTGATCTTCTTCATCTCTGATCTTCTGGAAGCCTGGGATCTTCTTCATCTCTGATCTTCTTCATCTCTGATCTTCTTCATCTCTGATCTGCTGGAAGCCTGTGATCTTCTTCATCTCTGATGTTCTGGAAGCCTGGGATCTTCTTCATCTCTGATCTTCTTGATCTCTGATCTTCTTCATCTCTGATCTGCTGGAAGCCTGGGATCTTCTTCATCTCTGATCTGCTGGAAGCCTGGGATCTTCTTCATCTCTGATCTTCTTGATCTCTGATCTTCTTCATCTCTGATCTGCTGGAAGCCTGTGATCTTCTTCATCTCTGATCTTCTGGAAGCCTGTGATCTTCTTCATCTCTGATCTTCTGGAAGCCTGTGATCTTCCTCATCTCTGATCTTCTGGAAGCCTGGGATCTTCTTCATCTCTGATCTTCTTCATCTCTGATCTGCTGGAAGCCTGTGATCTTCTTCATCTCTGATCTGCTGGAAGCCTGGGATCTTCTTCATCTCTGATCTTCTTCTGCTGGATCTTGTTTTCCAGCCTCTTCCTCTTTGCCTCCTTTCTTCCTCTGACCTTAAATTCTTCTGTATTCTCCTCATTAATTCTCCGTCTTCCTTCTCAAAGGCTGCTTGTTCTTGTTGAGCAGCTCCTTCAGATCATCTGTGATCCATGGTTTATACTTTGGGAGCGTTTCCCTGTTCTGGGAAGGAAGCTGTTCTCTATGCAGTCAGTCCCACTCAGTCATTGCATTGATGTCCTCTCCATGCGGCTGACAGAGCATCCCAGCCTGCAGCCTCAGAACAACCTTGCAGGGCTTCTTCAGCTTCCTGGGACCAATTTCCTATCATCCTTTTAAAGCAGATTGTCTCTTATAAATTGCATTATAATCTGAGCAGAGAAATCTGATGTCTTCCTTCAGAGACGTCGGAGTCCTTGACATTTCCATGAAACAAGTTTAAAGTTTAGTTTTCTGTGGTGCAGCAGCTGACAGTGTAGCAGGGAGAGGCGGGATCAAAATCCCCACTTACTGAAACAAACAGGTTTGGTTTCTGTCTGCAGCTCTCAGAGCGCAGTCCTCCATATTCTGACTTCCTCCTGCAGCTAAAACTGGATCATTAGAGACTTTTCATGGATAGTTTCTCAGCATTAGATGAACTTCTGTCCATAGAATCCATTCATTGCTAATTCATCCTAACAAACCACAGGAGTTTCCTTTAATACCTCCTACTTCCTGAGTCTGATGCTGTCAATTGTCACTGCTGCCCCCCTCTGGTTAAGGAAGGAACTGCAGGTTCTACCTCACAATGTTAGAGAATCTGGATCCAGATCAGGATCTGGATCCAGATCTTCACTCCATGGATGGATCCTGGGCGTGAGGCTGGGGTCCTAAGGGGCGGGGCTTGGAGCAGCTGTCTGTCTGTCTGTCTGTCTGTCTGTCCAGGACTTTAATAGGAAAGCGTAGCTGACATGTGAAGCTTGTTAAAAAGTTATCTAATAAAAGACTAAACCTTGGAAGCAGGAAACATGTAACTCAAAGATACTGAAGTTTTTACAGTTTATATAACAAACAAACTGAAAACAGTCTGTAGATGATGTAGAAGATAAAGCAGCAGTTGAACACAGTGGGGGCGGGGGGCGGGGGGCGGGGTGGGATCAACAGTTTTAGCTTCTGTGTAGTTTGGAAAAAAGTTGCATTGCTTGATTAGTTTCAATGCCTGTGGAGATAAACTGGATGGAAACGGATTTCCTGACATGAGACGATTAATTCTATCCAGGCTGATCGTTGATGGGAGGAAAACAGGCCTCAGTTTCCTCCTGATGTTTCCTTCTTCTCTCCTTCTTCTCTGCTTCTTCTTTCCTTCTTCTTTCCTCCTTCTTTCCTCCTTCTTTCCTTCTTTCCTTCTTCTCTCCTTCTTTCCTTCTTTTCTCCTTCTTCTCTCCTTCTTCTTTCCTTCTTCTCTCCTTCTCTCCTTCTTCTTTCCTTCTTCTCTCCTTCTTTCCTTCTTCTCTCCTTCGTCTTTCCTTCTTCTCTCCTTCTTCTTTCCTTCTTCTCCCCTTCTTCTCTCCTTCTTCTTTCCTTCTTCTCTCCTTCTCTCCTTCTTCTCTCCTTCTTCTTTCCTTCTTCTCTCCTTCTTCTTTCCTTCTTCTCCCCTTCTTCTCTCCTTCTTCTTTCCTTCTTCTCTCCTTCTTCTTTCCTTCTTCTCTCCTTCTTCTTTCCTTCTTCTCTCCTTCTTCTCTCCTTCTTTCCTTCTTCTCTCCTTCTTCTTTCCTTATTCTTTCCTTCTTCTCTCCTTCTTCTTCTTTCCTTCTTCTTTCCTTCTTCTGTCCTTCTTCTTTCCTTCTTCTCTCCTTCTTTCCTTCTTCCCTCCTTCTTCTTTCCTCCTTCTTTCCTCCTTCTTTCCTCCTTCTTTCCTTCTTCTTTCCTTCTTCTCTCCTTATTCTTTCCTTCTTCTCTCCTTCTTCTCTCCTTCTTCTTTCCTTCTTCTCTCCTTCTTTCCTTCTTCTTTCCTTCTTCTCTCCTTATTCTTTCCTTCTTCTCTCCTTCTTCTTTCCTTCTTCTCTCCTTCTTCTTCTTTCCTTCTTCTCTCCTTCTTCTTCTTTCCTTCTTCTTTCCTTCTTCTTTCCTTCTTCTCTCTTTCTTCTCTCCTTCTTCTTTCCTTCTTCTCTCCTTCTTCTCTCCTTATTCTTTCCTTCTTCTCTCCTTCTTCTTCTTTCCTTCTTCTCTCCTTCTTCTTCTTTCCTTCTTCTTTCCTTCTTCTTTCCTTCTTCTCTCTTTCTTCTCTCCTTCTTCTTTCCTTCTTCTCTCCTTCTTCTTTCCTTCTTCTTTCCTTCTTCTCTCCTTCTTCTCTCCTTCTTCTTTCCTTCTTCTTTCCTTCTTCTCTCCTTCTTCTTCTTTCCTTCTTCTTTCCTTCTTCTTTCCTTCTTCTCTCTTTCTTCTCTCTTTCTTCTTTCCTTCTTCTTTCCTTCTTCTTTCCTTCTTCTTTCCTTCTTACTACCTGGAAATAACTTCAGCCGCTCGATGTTTAGGGAAAAGCTGCAGATTGTCTTCAGCTGATCAGGCTGACCGTCCCACTGAAGGACGGGGGGGGGACGTTCAGTTGTCTTCAGGTCCGTTTGGGTTAAACTGATTGTCTGAAATCATTTTGCTGCAGTTTGTCGATTCTGGAGACATTTTATCACTCATTCTTCACATTCTTCTCTTTTTTCTTCAGTAGAAACCGTCTCAGTGATTCTTAGATCATCAAACTGCAGCTTTAAAATGTTTAAAAGCTGTTTTTCCTCCTCTGCGCTCTGAGCCACGGAGCGAAGGCTGGGAGCCAATTATCAGGAATGAAACGATGTGGGTCAGATTTGTGTTTTTTTTAAATCTGCTGTTAATTCTTCTCCCTGAAGGAAACTGGATTTGCTCTTTGTTTCCTTTCAGACCTTCAGCTTTTAGCATCTTTGTAGCTAATAAACTAAATGATGCTAATTTAGTTTCTGACTTGAATTTAATGTGAACGGTCCTTCTAGGACTAAATTAAAACGTCTTATATTAAATGCAGAACGTTCCTTATTTCTTTATTTTATTTTATCTCCTCCATCTGGTCCCTGATTGGCTGCCGTGTCGTGATGTCATAGAAAGTTCAGTTCAGCTCCTCTCTCTCTGCATGCAGTGCAGCTCAGCTCTATCTAGCAGCAGCAGGTGGGGGAGGGGCAGTGTGTGGACGCTTCGCTGTCATTGGATCAGGATTCTATGGGATCTGGTCTGAGCGCTCCATGAGGGCAGCCATCTTCTTCCCTCTACCTGTGGGGCCACAGAGGCGTTGCTCTGCACCCAGAGGGTTGTCGGTTCAAACTAGAGACTGACATTTTTCCGGGAATCCCATGTGACACGGGATTCCCGTGGGATGGGAGTCAGTATTAGTAACGATCACGTGATTGGGACGGTTCAGGATTAAACATTAACGGGAGCAGACGGGAGCGGGAGCAAACCGATAATAACTAAAAAAAAACTAGGATCGATGCCAAAAATAAAATAAAATAGAAAGAAAAAAAATCCAGTACTGGCGCGGCGCCGCCATTTTGTAGTTTTTTTCCTGTAAGCCTACACTATAATTCGAGTCAAAAAAACTGCACGACCCAAAAACCAACAGTGCTTCCGCTCTGAGTTTTTCACCCGCGCTCAAAAACAACAAGAATGGGGCTCTGTTCGAAATCCTGGGCTGCATCCTCCAAGGACGCGGTCTACTTAGACTGCATCCTCCAAGGACGCGGTCTACTTAGACTGGATCCTCCAAGGACGCGGTCTACTTAGACTGCATCCTCCAAGGACGCGGTCTACTTAGACTGGATCCTCCAAGGACGCGGTCTACTTAGACTGCATCCTCCAAGGACGCGGTCTACTTAGACTGCATCCTCCAAGGACGCGGTCTACTTAGACTGGATCCTCCAACGACGCGGTCTACTTAGACTGGATCCTCCAAGGACGTGGTCTACTTAGACTGGATCCTCCAAGGACGCGGTCTACTTAGACTGGATCCTCCAAGGACGCAGTCTACTTAGACTGCGTCCTTGGAGGATCCAGTCTACTTAGACTGCATCCTCCAAGGACGCGGTCTACTTAGACTGGATCCTCCAAGGACGCGGTCTACTTAGACTGCATCCTCCAAGGACGCGGTCTACTTAGACTGGATCCTTTGATGTCCGTGAAAATAAGGAGACCGGAAGAGTTTTGGCTGTGAATTCGACCAGGTCTACCCTTCAGCGGGTTTTATCGCCGTAAGGTCTGTTGCTTAGCAACCGCGAAAGTTGCCACACAAAGCAGGAAAAGAATGAAAACCGAAGTTTCCAAAACTGTTTGTTTATTTATTTCTTTTTTATTGTAAAGTGAACAAGACTGATGAGAATCTAGAGTGGAATAAAGGTTCCACCCACCGGGAGCAGGAACCAATCAAATCAAATGTAATGATAGAAACCTCAGTCAGTTAAATAACCTGCTGCTGTCAATCTGCACATCTCTGATGTTGCTGCTATTTTCAAATATCCATCACTGGAAAAATGTCCATAGCTGCATATTGGTTATTTATTCTCCAGTTTTATATTGTTAAAACACTTTACAGGATTGTTTTTTATTTTTTTTAACTCTTCCCTATCATGTTATTCTTATACATTTTTCTACGTCTACATTTGTGTGACCATTTTCAATAATCTTTCTGCTGCTGTAAATCTGCCCATTGTGGGACAATAAAGGGATTTTCTATTCTATTCTATAAAAGGGTTAGAAAGATATAAGTCAATCTAAACAATGTATGTATAAAAATATATCTGCAAAATCTCTAATATTCAACAACACAAAATATTTAGTTAAGCATATTGTGCAAAACAGCAATAAAAAGATAAAACTATCCGATTTATAGTCCCCCCCCGCAGATCTATTAGAATCTGTCCTTAAATTACAGCCAACTCATTTAATCAGTAACAGATTAAAACCTTTAGATAAATCAAACATTACCGCCACATATCTGACTCTATAACCATTAAAACAACTATTTTCATTTATTTCAGACGGAACTATTCACAGACTGGATTATACTAAACTGAACTTCCAATTTTCACCACTGTTCGGCGCTGTAACCTTTCCTCTGATCACGGCTTGCTTGGTCTCACAATGAATCCTGGGTAAACCAAGGATAGCGAGGATACATCGACACCCGTCCTTCAAATCGGGCTAAAAGAAGGACGCATTTTAAGGCCGCATAACGAGGAGTCTTGGAATCCGACCAGACCTCAGCGCCGCACTATGACGTCATCGTACTCCGAATCTGGCCTTCTGAGGACGCGTCCTAGGTTTTCGAAGAGAGCATGGGAGTGGTGCGGGAGCGGGAGTCATTCTGAATGGGAGCGGGATGGGAGTGGGAGTAATTTCACCAGGAGTGGGACGGGACAGGATTTAGATTTCTACTCTGGCCCGGGATCGGGACGGGACACAATTTTTTTCTGTGGGAGTGGGACGGGACAGGAGTGAAAATCCACTCCCGTGTCAGTCTCTAGTTCAAACCCAGGCTCTGGTTTTAAGTGTCCTTTGGCTTGATGGTGGTCAGAGGGCCCGATGGCGCCCCAGGGAGGCTGTGGCTACAGGTTAGCTCACCACCATCAGTGTGTGAGTGAATGACTGAGTGAGTGCAGTAGCGGCCATTTGACATTTATTGACTATTTTTGCACGCCACGAATCACTTTACTTGGATTTTCACTTTACTTGGATTTTCACTTTACTTGGATTTAGTTTTTACATACGTATATATATACATACATAGATATATATACAGAACAGCTATATGTGTATATATTTGATCTCTTTTTATTATCTTGTGTAGTGGGATGTGTGTATTTATATATTACAGGTGCTGGTCATAAAATTAGAATATCATGAAAAAGTAGATTGATTTCAGTAATTCCATTTAAAAAGTGAAACTTGTATATTATATTCATACATTACATACAAACTCATATATTTCAGATGTTTATTTTGTTTAATTTTGATGATTACAAATGACAACAAATGAAAATCTCAAATTCATCATATCAGAAAATTAGAATATTACTGAAGACCAATAAAAACAAAGGATTTATAGAAATGTTGGCCAACTGAAAAGTATGAACATGAAAAGTATGAGCATGTACAGCACTCAGTATTTAGTTGGGCCTCCTTTGGCCTGTATTACTGCAGCAATGCGGCGTGGCATGGAGTCGATCAGTCTGTGGCACTGCTCAGGTGTTATGATAGCCCAGGTTGCTCTAATAGTGGCTTTTAGCTCTTCTGAATTGTTGGGTCTGGTGTATTGCATCTTCTTCTTCACAATACCCCATAGATTTTCTATGGGGTTAAGGTCAGGAGAGTTTGCTGGCCAATTAAGAACAGGGATACCATGGTCCTTCAACCAGGTACTGGTAGCTTTGGCACTGTGTGCAGGTGCCAAGTCCTGTTGGAAAATGAAATCTGCATCTCCAAAAAGTTGGTCAGCTGCAGGAAGCATGAAGTGCTCTAAAACTTCCTGGTATGTGGCTGCGTTGACCCTGGACCTCAGAAAACACAATGGACCAACACCAGCAGATGACATGGCACCCCAAACCATCACTGACTGTGGAAACTTTACACTGGACTTCAAGCAACGTGGATGAAGTGCCTCTCTTCTTTTCCTCCTGACTCTGGGACCTTGATTTCCACAGGAAATGCAAAATTTACTTTCATCAGAGAACATGACTTTGGACCACTCACCAGCAGTCCAGTCCTGTTTCTCTTTAGCCCAGGCAAGACGCTTCTGACGCTGTCTGTGGTTCAAGAGTGGCTTGACACAAGGAATGCGACAGCAGAAACCCATGTCTTTCATACGTCTGTGTGTGGTGGTTCTTGAAGCACTCACTCCAGCTGCAGTCCACTCTTTGTGAATCTCCCCCACATTTTTGAATGGGTTTTGTTTCACAATCCTCTCCAGGGTGCGGTTATCTCTCTTGCTTGTACACTTTTTTCGACCACATCTTTTCCTTCCCTTCGCCTCTCTATTAATGTGCTTGGACACTGAGCTCTGTGAACAGCCAGCCTCTTTAGCGATGACCTTTTGTGTCTTGCCCTCCTTGTGCAAGGTGTCGATGGTCGTCTTTTGGACAACTGTCAAGTCAGCAGTCTTCCCCATGATTGTGTAGCCTATAGAACTAGACTGAAAGACCATTTAAAGGCTTTTGCAGGTGGTTTGAGTTAATTAGCTGATTAGAGTGTGGCACCAGGGGCCATCAATTTTGAACCTTTTCACAATATTCTAATTTTCTGATATGATGAATTTGAGATTTTAATTTGTTGTCATTTGTAATCATCAAAATTAAACAAAATAAACATCTGAAATATATGAGTTTGTATGTAATGTATGAATATAATATACAAGTTTCACTTTTTAAATGGAATTACTGAAATCAATCTACTTTTTCATGATATTCTAATTTTATGACCAGCACCTGTATATAAAACTGTAACTGGAGCGTGTAACGAAAGTCATTCCCCTCTGGGATTATTAAAGTATTTCTGATTGTGATTAACCTGGTGACCTCATGTCTGTCGCACTATTTAATTGGGTCATCCGTTCACCAACAGAACGTTTCAGTCGTAGACGCTCCGCCATGATTTAGGCTGAATTCCAGCTCAGATTATAACCTCTGTCTCTGTGAAGAAACATTTATTTGAATGTTTGCTGGATTCTGCAAGAACTGCACCAAATCTCTGCTCAGTGATAAACATCCGGTAATAATAAATAAACTTTATAACCTTCCTGCTGGAGTTTGTTCAGCCTCAGTCCAATGGATGTATCACGCAGAGGAAGTTTAGAGGAAGACCAGACCCCCCCCCCCCCACCAGGTCCTAATGAGTCGCAGCCAGCAGGTCACTGCTATAGAGGCGGCCATTGTTCTTTTGGTGCCTTGAACATGGAGAAGGTCCAACATCATCATGGTTACCCTCAGGTGACCCTGCAGCAGCTGAGGGAAGAATGAAGCCATTGTTCTGCCTCTGTGGCCTCAGTCATGTTGGGATGTTGTGTTACCAGTAAAACACCAGTTCAAATGATCCTAAAAGCCTTTAAAGACAAACTGCTGATGATTTTCCTTTTCTTCTCTAAAGGCTGAACAAACGTTCTTCTGTCCTTCTGCCACAAAGGCTGCAGTGTCATGAAGCCTGACAGGGTCGCCCCACTTCAGCTGCTGGTTCCTCATTGGAGACGAAATCTACTGCAGGAACCAAAACATTAACTGGAGCTAAAAAGAGGAATCACCCTGGGTTACAATTAACTACATTTAGTTACATTTAAATACATTTAGTTACATCTGGTTACAGTTAGTTACATCTGGTTACTATTAACCACATTTAGTTACAATTAGTTACATCTGGTTACAATTAACCACATTTAGTTACATTTAGTTACAATTAACTACATTTAGATACATTTAGTTACATCTGGTTACAATTAACCACATTTAGTTACATTTAGTTACATCTGGGTTACAATTAACCACATTTAGTTACATTTAGTTACAATTAACCACATTTAGTTACAATTAGTTACATCTGGTTACAATTAACCACATTTAGTTACATTTAGTTACAATTAACTACATTTAGATACAATTAGTTACATCTGGTTACAATTAACTACATTTAGTTACATCCGGTTACATTTAATTATATATTTGGTTACATTTAGTTACATCTGGTTACAATTAAGCACATTTAGTTACATCTGGTTACAATTAACCACATTTAGTTACATTTAGTTACAATTAACTACATTTAGTCTCATTTAGTCACATCTGGTTACAATTAACCACATTTAGTTACATTTAGTTACATCTGGTTACAATTAACCACATTTAGTTACATTTAGTTACAATGAACTACATTTAGTTACAATTAGTTACATCTGGTTACAATTAACTACATTTGGTTACATTTAGTTACATCTGGTTACTATTAACTACATTTGGTTACAATTAACCACATTTAGTTACATTTAGTTACATCTGGTTACAATTAACCACATTTAGTTACATTTAGTTACATCCGGTTACAATTAACCACATTTAGTTACAATTAGTTACATCTGGTTACAATTAACTACATTTAGTTACAATTAACTACATTTAGTTACATCTGGTTACAATTAACTACATTTAGTTACATTTAGTTACATCTGGTTACATTTAATTATATATTTGGTTACATTTAGTTACATCTGGTTACAATTAACTACATTTAGTTACATTAGGTTACATCTGGTTACAATTAACTACATTTAGTTACATTAGGTTACATCTGGTTACAATTAACTACATTTAGTTACATCTGGTTACATCTGGTTACAATTAACTACATTTAGTTACATCTGGTTACAATTAATTACAATTAACTACATTTAGTTACATTTAGTTACATCTGGTTACCATTAACCACATTCAGTTACATCTTGTTACAATTAACTACATTCAGATACAATTAGTTACATCTGGTTACAATTAACTACATTTAGTTACATCTGGTTACATTTAATCATATATTTAGTTACATTTAGTTACATCTGGTTACATTTAACTACATTTACTTACAGTTAGTTACATCTTGTTACAATTAACTACATTTAGTTACATTTAGTTACATCTGGTTACATCTGGTTACAATTAAATACATTTAGTTACATTTAGTTACATCTGGTTACAATTAACCACATTCAGTTACATCTTGTTACAATTAACTACATTTAGTTACATCTGGTTACAATTAACTACATTTAGTTACATTTAGTTACATTTAGTTACATCTGGTTACATTTAATGATATATTTAGTTACATTTAGTTACATCTTGTTACAATTCAATTCAATTCAGTTTATTTATATAGCGCCAAATTCACAACACATGTCATCTCAAGGCACTTTACAGTTCAAGCAGATCATACAGTCAAATTGATAAAGTTTTCTATCTAAGGAAAACCAGTTGATTGCATTGACTCATTGACTCAAATACAATCCCTCACACTAAGCATGCTTGTAGCGACAGTGGAGAGGAAAAACTCCCTTTTAACAGGAAGAAACCTCCAGCAGAACCAGGCTCAGTGTGAGCAGCCATCTGCCAAGGCCGACTGGGGTTCAAGGAGACAGAAGCAGAGATACAAAAAGCAGCTGTAAAAGGCGGCCCCGTCCAGGAAACACACAGCCAGGCAGACGAGCTCCAAGGCAGCTCCCATGCCAGAGGATGAAGAGAGCACATCCACCCAGCCACGGCCAGAGAAACAGGACCACACTGGAAAACAGGCCAATCTCCAACATCTACAAACAAGGGTGTTGATGGAAGCAGCACAGCTGATGTTTCTTTCCTGGGTGACGTCACAGCCAAACAGGAACAGACGAGGCAAAGCTACTCTGAGGAAAAGAAGAAAGAGCAGAAGGTTAGAGATTGAACAAACAGATTCTGCAGAATAGGAGAACAGAGAGAGAATGAAGCAGAATGATGAAATGGGGGTCCCTATGTCCTCCAGCAGTCTAAGCCTATAGCAACAGAACTATAGAGATAGATCAGGATAACCTGAGCCACTCTAACTAGAAGCTTTATCAAAAAGGAAAGTTTTAAGCCTAGCCTTAAAAGTAGACAGGGTGTCTGCCTCACGGACTAAAACTGGTAGTTGGTTCCACAGGAGAGGAGCCTGATAACTAAAAGATCTGCCTCCCATTCTACTTTTAGAAGTTCTAGGAACCACTAGTAAACCTGCAGATTGAGAGCGAAGTGCTCTGTTAGGAACATAAGGAACAATCAGATCTCTGATATCAGATGGAGCTTGGCCATTTAAGGCTTTATATGTGAGAAGGAGGATTTTAAATTCTATTCTGGATTTAACAGGAAGCCAATGAAGAGAAGCCAGGATAGGAGAGATATGATCTCTCTTTTTCATTTTCATCAGAACTCTGGCTGCAGCATTTTGGATCAGCTGAAGGCTTTTAACTACAGTTTGTGGACTTCCTGATAGTAAAGAATTACAATAGTCCAGCCTTGAAGTAACAAATGCATGGACTAGTTTCTCAGCATCACCCCTGGACAGGAGATTTCTAATTTTTGCAATGTTCCTCAGATGAAAGAAGGAAATTCTAGAAACCTCTTTGCTAATTTTGCTAATTCAGAAAGTTCAACTGGATCAAAGCAGTCTAAACCCGGTTCAGATTCCATGACTACCTCAGGTACAATCGCGGATAGAGGAGTGCTTATGATCTTATTTTTAATAAGATCAATCTTATTTATAAAGAATCCCATAAAATCATTGCTGCTAAGAGCAGGTGGAATGGACGGTTCAACAGAGCTATGGCTCTGGGTGAGTTTGGCAACTGTATTAAAAAGAAATCTAGGATTATTCTTATTCTCCTCTATTAATGAGGAGAAGTATGCTGCTCTTGCTTTACAAAGGGTCCTCTTAAACAGCAGTAAACCATTTTTCCAGACTAGGAAGGACTCCCGCAGGCCTGTGGAGCGATATTTTCTCTCCAGTTTCCTAGCATTTTGCTTCAAAGTACGCAGCTCTGCATTAAACCAAGGAGCAAGCTTTCTATTTTTAACCGTTTTCATTTTCAAGGGAGCTGCGTTGTCTAAGGCAGTACGCAGAGAACTAGCAACCCCATCAACAAAATCATCAACCTGTGAAGGGGAATAAGCTATGCTTTTGCACTCTGCAGCACTGCTCAGCGACACAGAGGAGAGAGAAAGTGAAGCCGATTCTTTAAAATTTATAACTGCACTATCTGATAAAGATCTACTAAAATGTAACCTTCTTTTGGGGGAGGAGAACTCTGTTAAAGTAATCCTGAAGGTTATTAGAAAGTGGTCAGAGAGGACAGGGTTGTGAGGAAATACTGTTATTTCTTCACATTCTATGCCGTATGTCAGCACAAGATCCAAAGTATGAAGATGAGAATGTGTGGGACTATTCACATTTTGAACAAAGCCAATAGTGTCTAAGATAGCATTAAAGGCTGCTCTTAAGCTATCGCCTTCAATGTCAGCATGGATGTTAAAATCTCCCACTATGATGACCCTGTCAGTATTTAATACCAAATCAGAAAGGAACTCTGAAAACTCATCTAAAAATTCAGAGTAAGGACCTGGCGGACGATACAAAGTTACAAAAAGAAGAGGTTTTCTTGCCTTGAAATTTTGATGAGGGAAATTAAGGGTTAAATGTTCAAAAGAGTTGTAGGTACTAACTGTTTTGGGAGTAATCAGTAAGTCAGACTGGAAGATTGTTGCTACTCCTCCTCCTCGCCCAGAACTTCTGGGTATGTGAAAATTTAAATAGCTTGAAGGACTTGCCTCGTTTATGCTCACATAATCCTCTTGCTGCAGCCAGGTTTCTGTAAGGCAAAACAAGTCAATGTGATTATCACAAATCAAGTCATTAACTAGCAGACTTTTAGAGGAAAGAGATCTTATGTTAAACAGACCGCATTTAATTGTTTTAACTTTTTCCCCAATTGGAGTTATTTTGATTTAAATTAGATTATCATGATTTACTCCTTTGGGAATCTTTGCTAATTTATTAGATTTTGGTCGTGGGCAAGACACTGTCTGGATGGAGTAAAGAGTGGGTAACAGTAGAGAAGCTGCAGAGATGTGTGTTAAACTACTAAATGTAGTTAATTGTAACTAAATGTAGTTAATTGTAACCAGATGTAACTAATTGTAACTAAATGTGGTTAATTGTAACCGGATGTAACTAAATGTAACTAAATGTGGTTAATTGTAACCAGATGTAACTAATTGTAACTAAATGTGGTTAATTGTAACTAAATGTAACTAAATGTGGTTAATTGTAACCAGATGTAACTAAATGAAACTAAATGTAGTTAATTGTAACTAAATGTAACTAAATGTGGTTAATTGTAACCCAGATTTAACTAAATGTAAATAAATGTGGTTAATTGTAACCAGATGTAACTAAATGTATCTAAATGTAGTTAATTGTACCTAATGTAACTAAATGTGGTTAATTCTAACCAGATGTAACTAAATGTAACCAAATATATAATTAAATGTAACCAGATGTAACTAAATGTAACTAAATGTAGTTAATTGTAACCAGATGTAACTAATTGTATCTAAATGTAGTTAATTGTAGTTAATTGTAATTGGGCTTCCTGTTTGGACCTGTTCACTTCCTGTTTGGATTAACTGACTGTGCAGCTGCTGCAGCTGTCCAGAGGAACTCCATCTCAAGTTATTTTCTCTGTGATATCTCTGTATCTAAGTAACTCTAACTGACTAGTTTAAAACATAGCACCTTCTGCTGCACTTTTCTACTGAGCACTTGTCAGTTTCACACGGTTTTATTTCTGATAGCAAGGAGTAGCTAGCCTAGGCTAGCGCTAGCTTAGCATTGCTATGGCTTCTCTTTCTCCCTCCCTTGACTCTCTTCCTTCTTCCTCTCTTCTCTCCTGCTTTCTGTGTCAGATGTTCAGTTATTCCTCTGCCTCCTTTAGTGATAATGGGATGTGTAATAAGTGTAGTATTTTTGTAGCTTTGGAGGCGAGGGTGTCAGAGTTAGAATCCAGGCTTCAGGCTGTTGAACATCCAGGAGTTAAAGTAGGCCCCCCACGTAGCTGTCCTCCAAAAGTGCCTGAGCAGCCAGGCGATTGGGTAACTGTACGCAGAAAGTTCCTGTGGAACCAACTACCAGTTTTAGTCCGTGAGGCAGACACTCTGTCTACTTTTAAGACTAGGCTTAAAACTTTCCTTTTTGATAAAGCTTATAGTTAGGGTGGCTCAGGTTATCCTGAGCTGTCTTTAAAGTTATGCTGCTATAGGCTTAGACTGCTGGAGGACATAGGGACCCCCATTTCATCTTTCTGCTTCATTCTCTCTCTGTTCTCCTATTCTGCAGAATCTGTTAGTTCAATCTCTAACGTTCTGCTCTCTCTGCTTTTCCTCAGAGTAGCTTTGCCTCGTCTGTTCCTGTTTGGCTGTGACGTCATCCAGGAAAGAAACATCAGCTGTGCTGCTTCCATCAACACCCTTGTTTGTAGATGTTGGAGATTGGCCTGTTTTCCAGTGTGGTCCTGTTTCTCTGGCCGTGGCTGGGTGGATGTGCTCTCTTCATCCTCTGGCATGGGAGCTGCCTTGGAGCTCGTCTGCCTGGCTGTGTGTTTCCTGGACGGGGCCGCCTTTTACAGCTGCTTTTTGTATCTCTGCTTCTGTCTCCTTGAACCCCAGTCGGCCTCGGCAGATGGCCGGTCACACTGAGCCTGGTTCTGCTGGAGGTTTCTTCCTGTTAAAAGGGAGTTTTTCCTCTCCACTGTCGCTACAAGCATGCTTAGTGTGAGGGATTGTATTTGAGTCAATGAGTCAATGCAATCAACTGGTTTTCCTTAGATAGAAAACTTTGTATCAATTTGACTGTATGATCTGGTTGAACTGTAAAGTGCCTTGAGATGACATGTGTTGTGAATTTGGCGCTATATAAATAAACTGAATTGATTTGAATTGAATTAGTTACATTTAGTTACATCTGGTTACAATTAACTACATTTAGTTACATTTAGTTACATCTGGTTACAATTAACTACATTTAGTTACATTTAGTTACATCTGGTTACATTTAATTATATATTTGGTTACATTTAGTTACATCTGGTTACAATTAACTACATTTACTTACATCTGGTTACATCTGGTTACAATTAACTACATTTAGTTACATCTGGTTACAATTAATTACAATTAACTACATTTAGTTACATTTAGTTACATCTGGTTACAATTAACTACATTTAGTTACATTTAGTTACATCTGGTTACATTTAATGATATATTTAGTTACATTTAGTTACATCTGGTTACATTTAACTACATTTAGTTACATTTAGTTACATCTTGTTACAATTAACTACATTTAGATACAATTAGTTACATCTGGTTACAATTAACTACATTTAGTTACATCTGGTTACATTTAATTATATATTTGGTTACATTTAGTTACATCTGGTTACAATTAACCACATTTAGTTACAATTAACTACATTTAGTCTCATTTAGTTACATCTGGTTACAATTAACCACATTTAGTTACATCTGGTTACAATTAACCACATTTAGTTACATTTAGTTACAATGAACTACATTTAGTTACAATTGGTTACATCTGGTTACAATTAACTACATTTGGTTACATTTAGTTACATCTGGTTACTATTAACTAAATTTAGTTACAATTAACCACATTTAGTTAC
>CM060075.1:379497-401997 GCA_030533445.1 Cyprinodon diabolis | reverse complement strand
ATCTGACCAGCTGCTCCCTCAGTGATGAAGAGCCCCCCCACAGCCTGATGCTGCCACCACCGTGACTCACAGGATGTTGGTCCTGGTTGTTCATATTTAGAGTCTTCTGACCTCCAGAATCTTCTCTTTGGTCCAGTCTGACCAGAAGACCAGCATATCCTACCTGGGTTTGTGGTTCTATTAGCGCTACAGCCTGATTAATTAATAATGATTAATTCATCTGAAGCTGTTGGTTTAGGTGGACGTCTTGCTTTCCTATTTTCCCTCCATCTCTCCAAAGGCGGAGATGTTGTGGAACCTCACCCTGCTGTAATCTGCAGCAGAACTTCCTCCCTGACCTGTTGGGTTGCTTCCTTTGTTCACCTCTCAGGTCAGTCATCTTTCTAGCCTGCATGCGTCAGACAAACAAACTGGCTCCGCCCCATAATTCCGTCCTGTTAGGGTGGAATAAAAGTGGCTGTAAAGAAAACCAGTACATTGTTTAGGTGCCTCTCTGCTGATTATATATTCTTTGGTCCAAACAGTGAAGCTGTTCTAGGAGGAAAGGCTGCAGCGTTTTTTAAGATGTGAAAATAGATCTGTTTTGTTGCAGACTGTGATGTCTGGTTTATTTATATACATCTATTGGCTGTTTTTTTTCTAAAATCAGTTGGAAGTAGGACAACATCAACCCATTGAACTGCTCTCATTTCTTTTCAGTGAGGAAACTGTTAGGATAAAGTGGTTAAACATAGAGAGAATATTGAGGTAGACACAGTTTAGTAGATTACTCAGATTACTCTGATTACATCACTCTTTACTTTCTGAGAGACAGAAGCAGGTAGATCGTCTGTAGGAGGATAGAAATCAGGAGGCAGAGAAATAACCAAAAGTCTGACGGACAGATCAGGAAGGAGGAAACAGCAGGAGAAACTCTAACATCTTTAGTCATGGTTATGCTCAAGCTAACGCTAACCTGTTCAGCTCTTACCACTCTGAGAATAACATTCATTTATCCGTATCCCGCATTCATTTATCCATGCGGCGCATCCATTTATCCGTGCGCCGCATGCATTTATCCTTACGTTGCATTCATTTATCCATGCGCCGCATGCATTTATCCGTGTGCGGCATCCATTTAACCGTGTGCTACATCCATTTATCCATGCGTCGCATCCATTTATCCGTATCCCGCATCCATTTATCCATGCGTCGCATCCATTTATCCGTGTATCGCATCCATTTATCCGTGCGCCGCATGCATTTATCCGTGCGCCACATGCATTTATCCGTGCATTGCATCTATTTATCCGTGCGTCGCATCCATTTATCCGTGCGTCGCATCCATTTATCCGTATCTCGCATCCATTTATCTGTGCGTCGCATCCATTTATCTGTGCATCTCATCCATTTATCCGTGCGCCGCATGCATTTATCCGTGCACCGCATGCATTTATCCGTGCGTCGCATCCATTTATCCATGCGTCACATCCATTTATCTGTGCGCCGCATGCATTTATCCGTGCGCCACATGCATTTATCCGTGCATCGCATCTATTTATCCGTGCGCCGCATCCATTTATTCATGCGTCGCATCCATTTATCCGTGCGTCGCATCCATTTATCCGTGCGCCGCATGCATATATCTGTGCGCCGCATGCATTTATCCGTGCATCGCTTCCATTTATCCATGCGCCGCTTGCATTTATCCGTGTGTCGCATCCATTTATCCGTATCCCGCATCCATTTATCCGTATCCCGCATCCATTTGCCGCATGCATTTATCTGTGCATCGCATCCATTTATCCATGCGCTGCATGCATTTATCCGTGTGTCGCATCCATTTATCCATATCCCGCATCCATTTATTCGTATCCCGCATCCATTTATCCATATCCTGCATCCATTTATCCGTGCGCCGCATGCATATATCCGTGCGCCGCATGCATTTATCCGTGCATCGCTTCCATTTATCCATGCGCCACTTGCATTTATCCGTGTGTCGCATCCATTTATACATATCCCGCATCCATTTATCCGTATCCCGCATCCATTTATCCGTATCCCGCATCCATTTATATGTGCGCCGCATGCATTTATCATTGCATCGCATCCATTTATCCATACAATGCATGCATTTATCCATGCGTTGCATCCATTTATCCATGCGCCACATGCATTTATCCGTGTGCGGCATCCATTTAACCGTGTGCTGCATGCATTTATCCATGCGACGCATTCATTTATCCGTGCGTCGCATTCATTTATCCGTGCGTCGCATCCATTTATCCGTATCCCGCATTCATTTATCCGTGCGTCGCATCCATTTATCCGTGCGTCGCATCCATTTATCCGTGCGTCGCATTCATTTATCCGTGCGTCGCATCCATTTAACCGTATCCCGCATCCATTTAACCGTGCGCCGCATGCATTTATCCGTGCGCCGCACACATTTATCCGTGGGTTCGCATCCATTTATCCGTATCCCGCATGCATTTATCCATGCGCAGCATCGCCGCATCCATTTATCCATACGTCGCATTCCTTTAGCCATGCGCTGCATGCATTTATCCGTGCGTTGCATCCCTTTATCCATGCGCCACATGCATTTATCCGTGTGCTGCATCCATTTAACCATGTGCTGCATCCATTTATCTGTGCGTCGCATCCATTTATCCATGCGCCGCATGCATTTATCCGTGTGCGTTATCCATTTAACCGTGTGCTGCATCCATTTATCCGTGCGTTGCACCCATTTATCCCTGCGTCGCCTCCATTGATCCGTATCCCGCATCCATTTATCCGTATCCTGCATCCATTTATCCATGCGTCGCATCCATTTATCCGTGCGCCGCATGCATTTATCCGTGCATCGCATCCATGTATCCAAACGCTGCATGCATTTATCCGTGCATCGCATCCATTTATCCATGTGCCGCATGCATTTATCCGTGCGTCGCATCCACTTATCCGTATCCCGCATCCATTTATCCATGTGCCGCATGCATTAATCCGTGTGCCGCATGCATTTATCCATGTGCCGCATGCATTTATCCATGTGCCGCATCCATTTATCCCTGTGCCGCATCCATTTATCCATGCGCCGCATCCATTTATCCGTGTGCTGCATGCATTTATCGGTGCGCAGCATCCATTTATGCGTTTGCCGCATGCATTTATCCGTGCGCCGCATCTATTTATCCGTGTGCTGCATGCATTTATCCGTGCGCCGCATCCATTTATCCGTGTGCTGCATGCATTTATCCGTGCGCAGCATCCATTTATCCGTTTGCCACATGCATTTATCCGTTTGCAGCATCCATTTATCCGTGCGTCGCATTCATTTATCCGGGCGTCGCATCCATTTATCCGTATCCCGCATCCATTTATCCGTGCGTCTTATCCATTTATCCGTGCGTCGCATCCATTTATCCATGCGCCGCATGCATTTATCCGTGCGCCGCATCCATTTATCCGTGTGCAGCATCCATTTATCCGTGTGCAGCATCCATTTATCCATACGCTGCATGCATTTTTCCGTGCATCGCATCCATTTTTCCGTGCATCGCATCCATTTATCCGTGTGCAGCATCCATTTATCCGTACGCTGCATGCATTTATCCGTGCATCGCATCCATTTATCCGTGTGCAGCATCCATTTATCCGTGTGCAGCATCCATTTATCCGTACGCTGCATGCATTTATCCGTGCGTCACATCCATTTATCTGTATCCCACATCCATTTATCCGTGCGTCACATCCATTTATCTGTATCCCGCATGCATTTATCCGTGTGCAGCATCCATTTATCCATGTGCCGCATCCATTTATCTGTAGATCGCATGCATTTATCCGTGTGCCGCATCCATTTATCCGTGTGCAGCATCCATTTATCCGTGTGCAGCATCCATTTATCTGTACGTCGCATGCATTTATCCATGTGCTGCATCCATTGATTCGTGCGCAGCATCCATTTATCGGTGTCCCGCATGGAGCCGCCAGGAGAAACCTAGAAGCACCACGTTGATCAGATTCATCCAGTTTAATTCTAGATTTCTGATGCGACCAGGACTGGACCTCGATGTTTTCAGTTAAAGTTTACATCCAGACGCATGCAGCATTTTTCTCCTTCTTTTCTTCTGTGTTTAAAACCTTTCAAATCAAGCTGCTTCACCTGAACCTGATCAGAGCCGCTGACTCCCAGCCTGCAGGTTAACTGGTTGATCCCAGTTTAAAGGTTTAAACCAATGCTTGCATTCAACTTCTTTAGATTGTTTTTGATTATTTGGTCTGTTTAGGAAAGGAGCTTTTACTGGGACTAGATCTAAGCTCAGAGCTCATCTGTTTGGCTGTATTTCTATCCTTTCTATCCTTCTACTCACATAGAAAGTAACCCTAGATCAGCCTTAAACAGAAACCCTCGTTTGAATACATGGTTTGATCAATCCGATCAATCCAGAAGGTATGGAATTGACTTGGACATTTCACGCCACATTCAGGAGCCACAGGCATGCAAGGTGAAAGTCGCCAAGGTCAGAAGCGTGGGCGACACAAAGTTCTGCTGCCGTGGTAACGTGAGCAGCCCACCCCAGGAATGCTGCCCAGCGCCATGGGACCCCTTTGAGTTGAGGAGCAAACTATTTTCGTAGGAGTACTTTATCCTGAAAAGGCATTTGACATAAAGATGTTGGAGTTTCACCCGGTGGTGTGACTGCTGATGGTACGCCTGTCCAGGCGGTAAACCTCAGAGCTCTGCCTGGTGCTACTCGGTGCTTCAGAGGCTACTGTTGATGCAGCACAACTGAATCCAAACATCTAAGTGGCCTCCTTGGCATGAAGGAGGCTCTAAAAAGGCCTGGCATTCAAGCCTTGATGTTATGGAAGGAAGGATCTAAAAGTAGCAGGACAGTGGCCTCAGTAGCGCATGCCTGCCGGATGTAATGCTGACATGTGGTGTTAGGTTGCTCAGATGGCTGCCTGCCTGGCTGCAGTCTTTGGGACAATGACATCAGCAATCGCTTCGGTCCAGAGCAACGTCCCCGTGGCCGAATGATGAGACGGACGGCTGGCTCCTCACCAGGCCCCCGACAAAGCCTGTCTGACTGATCAAGGCACAATTATTATTTACACACATTCAAGCAATTTGGTCCAAAAAATATGTCTTTTTCTTGTAGGTATGAATTTAGTTCATCTTATTTCAACATCAAATGTCTAAAAATACTTTGCAAAAAATAGGGGATAAATATATATATAGAGATAAACAGATATAGTCCAATTAAATATGTTTTGTTCAGGATGCTGCCCGGCGCATAAATAAAGTTTATTATTACAGTCTTTCATCTAACGGAACCCGGCTGACTGACTGCCATACTGCAGGGTTAGAGCGCCGCCATTTTTTAATCACTTCCTGCACTTCTGGCACCCAAATATTTTCCTTCTGGTTTTCACCAATCCAGAGATTTTATGACAATTCTGGAAGCTTCTCTCTGTCGACGCAGAGATGTTGGATGTTAGGTAGATCCCTCAATCTGATTCTATGGGAACTGTCCAAAAGTCAACCATGACAAACTGCATTATTAGATTAGATTATATTATATTAGATTAGATGAGCTTTATTGATCTCACAGCGGAGAAATTCACTCGTCACATATTGGCATAGAAGTTAAAGAAGGTGCAAACAGGGAGGAAAAAGGTGCATTAAGAATAAGCAATATATATACAGTATATCAAGATAAATAGGATTAAGGTGCCAGTGTGCATGTATCGCACACAATGATATGTTTCTGCCTCTGAACTAAAACCATTTGAACTTCATTGGTTTGCTGCCTTTGGTCTAACAGAGACTTGGCTCAGTGAAAACATTGTGGCTTTGAGTTCCAGCTTCCCTCTAAGATCACTTTGCCGTATATCAACTCTTTAAATCTCTATTCACTGTATTTATATGTTAGTTTTAGTCTTTTTTTCTTTGATGCGTTTTTTTTGCTCCTAAAGCTTCTTGTTTAGAATCAGAAGTGAATCAATAAAGTTATCTGAGTTACCTCAGAATGAAGCTCTCAGAGCAAATAAAGGAATCTGTTTTTATAGAAATGAAGGTTGCTGCATCTTTGTGGCAGACTTAAGAAAATCAAGCTTTTCCCCTAAACCCTTTATTTATAAACTACAAACTATTTAATTCAGATGATTTTTCCCTTAGTTCTGAACTTCAAAGAGAAGAGATCTCCCTCCCTCCCCCCCTCATTACTTCCATTATTCATTCCTCTCTCTCCTCTCTTATTGTTCCTTCACTTTTCAAAACTGCTCAACTCCACACCTTTCTTACCCTCAACAGTCTTTACGAGCCTTTCCAGTCTGGTTTTCGCCCCTCTCATAGCACTGAAACTGCCCTAATAAAAATCACAAACGATCTCCTTATAGCTGCTGACTCTGGACTCCTCTCCATCCTCATCCTTCTCGATCTCAGTGCAGCCTTTGATACCATTTCTCATCCCATTCTCCTCAATAGACTATCCTCTCTTGGCATCTCTCACATCCCTCTTGACTGGTTCCGCTCATATCATATCTCATATCTCTCCGACCGCACTCAGTTTATTCAGCTCAAATCTTTCACTTCGCACCCTTCCCCGGTCACTTCTGGCGTTCCTCAAGGCTCAGTTCTTGGCCCCCTCCTCTTCATCACCTACCTTCTTCCCCTTGGCAGTATTTTCCGGAAATTCAACATTCACTTTCACTGTTATCCGGATGACACCCAGCTTTATTTATCCAGGAAACCCACTTCCTACCCCCCCCCCCCCCCCCCCCCCCCCTTGTCCCTTACTAACTGCCTACTGGAAATGAAAGACTGGTTCACCTCAAACTTCCTTAAACAGTGATAAAACAGAACTACTCCTCGTTGCCACTAAATCCACCCTATCCGAAATCAAAAGATTCTCACTACCCATTTTTTTCTCACCATTCAGTTGTATTTTCTGTATAAAATTCAACTGAATAGTGAATAAAACGTCGGCTGGTGTCTCAGGCAGACCTGCTGGTTTTCAGAAGCCACTCTGAGCTTCATTTGTTGTCGCTCTCACTAGTTTTGTTCAGCTTTTGTCCAATTTGGGGCTTCATACAAAATCATAAATCACACCAAGCATGCTTGTAGCGACAGTGGAGAGGAAAAACTCCCTTTGAACAGGAAGAAACCTCCAGCAGAACCAGGCTCAGTGTGAGCGGCCATCTGCTGAGGCCCACTGGGGTTCAAGGAGACAGAAGCAGACATAGAAAAAGTTAGTTAGAGTTCATTGGTTAAAGCACCAGGAACGGACTGGGCAGGAAACGGCCCACCAACCCCCAAATGGCAGGTGTGTGACCTTTTGGCTGTAGAATAGTGGTCCTGTGGGCTCTGACTGGGATCAACCTGATCAGGCTTTCATTGTCTGTTTTCTGAGGTGCAGTAAAATGTTTTATCTCAACTTTCTGCTTCAGGAGGAACTTCTGACACTCGATTAATCGGATGGAGGTTCAGGCATGTACTGCAGGTCAGATCCGGTAGCACTGAAGCCCCTCCCCCTTCATGCACCCGGCCTGTTTTTTTTTGTCCAGGTGACTTCAATCTGCTTGGTCTGTAACATTTGAAGGACCAAAGACATTGCTTTACTAAATTCTTCATTTTATCAGCCGCCTCCATATATACTGGCTAGTTTCAATATGGCCGTTTGACTGAAGCAGCCATAGAAACATAAGGAATGATAATCTAGATCTTGATCATCTAGATCTACGCACACTGGCCGGCTACAGGAATACACAATATTATCAGCATACATCTATCTTCTTTAATGAGGCTTTAGCTATTGCTCTACTGCACCCATAGAAAGGTACGTAGAAAATCCCTCGTTAGATCAGATCTGATTTGGGGACTAAAAGCTTTAATTCTATATGAGGAAGCTCTGTTGGTGAAGCTCTGTTGGTGAAGCTGCAGGAGGAGAAGCTGCAGGAGGAGCTGTGAGGTCAGATTGAATGATGTTGGACCAAACGTATGGACACCTGCTGAAGCTCCATCAGGGAGCATTGCGTCTGCAGGGCGTCTGCAGTGCGTCTGCAGGGTGTCTGCCGGGCGTCTGCAGGGTGTCTGCAGGGCGTCTGCAGGGCGTCTGCAGTGCGTCTGCAGGGTGTCTGCAGGGTGTCTGCCGGGCGTCTGCAGTGCGTCTGCAGGGCATCTGCAGTGCGTCTGCAGGGCGTCAGCAGGGCGTCTGCAGTGCGTCTGCAGGGCGTCTGCAGGGCGTTTGCAGTGCGTCTGCAGGGCGTCTGCAGTGCGTCTGGAGGGCGTCTGCAGGGCGTCTGCAGGGTGTCTGCAGGGCGTCTGCAGTGCGTCTGGAGGGCGTCTGCAAGGCGTCTGTTAACATATTTCAGCAGAGCAGCATCTTTGATGATGTCTGACTGAACAGATGGAGAAACACCATAAGTTCTAGATGATCTAGATCTAGATAATCTAGATCATTCAGGAGACTTTAGGATTAGAGCCGTGAGTTTTTATTAAACAGAATGAAGTGATGGCAGCTCTGAATGTCCATTAGCTTTTAGCACAGCTAGCATTACTACAGCTGCATTCAGGAGCATTCAGCAGCATTCAGGAGCATTCAGCAGCATTCAGGAGCATTCAGAAGCATTCAGGAGCATTCAGCAGCATTCAGGAGCATTCAGCTGCATTCAGGAGCATAAAGCAACATTCAGGAGCATTCAGCAGCATTCAGGAGCATTCAGCTGCATTCAGGAGCATTCAGAAGCATTCAGGAGCATTCAGCAGCGTTTAGGAGCATTCAGGAGCATTCAGCTGCATTCAGGAGCATTCAGCAGCATTCAGGAGCATTCAGCTGCATTCAGGAGCATTCAGCTGCATTCAGCTGCATTCAGGAGCATTCAGCAGCATTCATGAGCATTCAGCAGCATTCAGGTGCATTCAGCTGCATTCGAGGAGTCTGTGTGCAGGGTGAGAGGAGTGTGTGTGCAGGGTGAGAAGAGTGTGTGTGCAGGGTGAGAGGTGTGTGTGCAGGGTGAGAGGAGTGTGTGTGCAGGGTGAGAGGAGTGTGTGTGCAGGGTGAGAGGAGTCTGTGTGCAGGGTGAGAGGGGTGTGTGTGCAGGGTGAGAGGAGTGTGTGCAGGGTGAGAGGGGTGTGTGTGCGGGTGATAGGAGTGTTTGTGCAGGGTGAGAGAGGAGTGTGTGCAGGGTGAGAGGAGTCTGTGTGCAGGGTGAGAGGAGTCTGTGTGCAGGGTGAGAGGAGTGTCTTTGCAGGGTGAGAGAGGAGTGTGTGCAGGGTGAGAGAGGAGTGTGTGCAGGGTGAGAGGAGTCTGTGTGCAGGGTGAGAGGAGTCTGTGCAGGGTGAGAGGTGTCAGTGTGCAGGGTGAGAGGAGTGTCTTTGCAGGGTGAGAGAGGAGTGTGTGTAGGGTGAGAGGGGTGTGTGCGGGTGATAGGAGTGTGTGTGCAGGGTGAGAGAAGTGTGTCCAGGGTGAGGGGAGTCTGTGTGCAGGGTGAGAGGTGTCAGTGTGCAGGGTGAGAGGAGTGTCTTTGCAGGGTGAGAGAGGAGTGTGTGTGCAGGGTGAGAGGGGTGTGTGTGCAGGGTGAGAGGTGTCAGTGTGCAGGGTGAGAGGAGTGTCTTTGCAGGGTGAGAGGGGTGTGTGTGCAGGGTGAGAGGAGTCTGTGTGCAGGGTGAGAGGAGTCTGTGTGCAGGGTGAGAGGTGTCAGTGTGCAGGGTGAGAGGAGTGTCTTTGCAGGGTGAGAGGGGTGTGTGTGCAGGGTGAGAGGGGTGTGTGTGCGGGTGATAGGAGTGTGTGTGCAGGGTGAGAGGAGTGTGTGCAGGGTGAGGGGAGTCTGTGTGCAGGGTGAGGGGAGTCTGTGTGCAGGGTGAGAGGAGTCTGTGTGCAGGGTGAGAGGGGTGTGTGTGCAGGGTGAGAGGTGTCAGTGTGCAGGGTGAGAGGTGTCGGTGTGCAGGGTGAGAGAGGAGTGTGTGCAGGGTGAGAGGGGTGTGTGTGCAGGGTGAGAGGGGTGTGTGTGCGGGTGATAGGAGTGTGTGTGCAGGGTGAGAGGAGTGTGTGCAGGGTTAGGGGAGTCTGTGTGCAGGGTGAGAGGAGTCTGTGTGCAGGGTGAGAGGGGTGTGTGTGCAGGGTGAGAGGAGTGTGTGTGCAGGGTGAGAGGAGTGTGTGTGTGCAGGGTGAGAGGAGTGTGTGTGCAGGGTGAGAGGGGTCTGTGTGCAGGGTGAGAGGGGTCTGTGTGCAGGCTGAGAGGGGTGTGTGTGCAGGGTGAGAGAGGAGTGTGTGCAGGGTGAGAGTAGTGTGTGTGCAGGGTGATAGGAGTGTGTGTGCAGGGTGATAGAGGAGTGTGTGCAGGGTGAGAGAGGAGTGTGTGTGCAGGGTGAGAGGAGTGTGTGTGCAGGGTGAGAGGTGTCAGTGTGCAGGGTGAGAGGAGTGTCTTTGCAGGGTGAGAGGGGTGTGTGTGCAGGGTGAGAGGGGTGTGTGTGCGGGTGATAGGAGTGTGTGAGCAGGGTGAGAGGAGTGTGTGCAGGGTGAGGGGAGTCTGTGTGCAGGGTGAGAGGAGTCTGTGTGCAGGGTGAGAGGGGTGTGTGTGCAGGGTGAGAGGAGTCTGTGTGCAGGGTGAGAGGAGTGTGTGTATAGGGTGAGAGGAGTGTGTGTGCAGGGTGAGAGGAGTGTGTGTGTGTGCAGGTTGAGAGGAGTGTGTGTGTGCAGGTTGAGAGGAGAGTGTGTGCAGGGTGAGAGGAGAGTGTGTATAGGGTGAGAGGGGTGTGTGTGCAGGGTGAGAGGAGTGTGTGTGCAGGGTGAGAGGGGTGTGTGCAGGGTAAGAGGAGTGTGTGTGTGCAGGGTGAGAGGAGTGTGTGTGCAGGGTGAGAGGGGTCTGTGTGCAGGCTGAGAGGAGTGTGTGTGTGCAGGTTGAGAGGAGTGTGTGTGTGCAGGTTGAGAGGAGAGTGTGTGCAGGGTGAGAGGAGAGTGTGTATAGGGTGAGAGGGGTGTGTGTGCAGGTTGAGAGGAGAGTGTGTGCAGGGTGAGAGGAGTGTGTGTGTGCAGGGTGAGAGGAGTGTGTGTGCAGGGTGAGAGGGGTCTGTGTGCAGGCTGAGAGGGGTGTGTGTGCAGGGTGAGAGAGGAGTGTGTGCAGGGTGAGAGTAGTGTGTGTGCAGGGTGATAGGAGTGTGTGTGCAGGGTGATAGAGGAGTGTGTGCAGGGTGAGAGAGGAGTGTGTGTGCAGGGTGAGAGGAGTGTGTGTGCAGGGTGAGAGGTGTCAGTGTGCAGGGTGAGAGGAGTGTCTTTGCAGGGTGAGAGGTGTGTGTGTGCAGGGTGAGAGGGGTGTGTGTGCGGGTGATAGGAGTGTGTGAGCAGGGTGAGAGGAGTGTGTGCAGGGTGAGGGGAGTCTGTGTGCAGGGTGAGAGGAGTCTGTGTGCAGGGTGAGAGGGGTGTGTGTGCAGGGTGAGAGGAGTCTGTGTGCAGGGTGAGAGGAGTGTGTGTGAAGGGTGAGAGGAGTGTGTGTATAGGGTGAGAGGAGTGTGTGTGCAGGGTGAGAGGAGTGTGTGTGTGCAGGTTGAGAGGAGTGTGTGTGTGCAGGTTGAGAGGAGAGTGTGTGCAGGGTGAGAGGAGAGTGTGTATAGGGTGAGAGGGGTGTGTGTGCAGGGTGAGAGGAGTGTGTGTGCAGGGTGAGAGGAGTGTGTGTGTGCAGGTTCAGAGGAGTGTGTGTGTGCAGGTTGAGAGGAGAGTGTGTGCAGGGTGAGAGGAGAGTGTGTATAGGGTGAGAGGGGTGTGTGTGCAGGGTGAGAGGAGTGTGTGTGCAGGGTGAGAGGAGTGTGTGTGCAGGGTGAGAGGGGTGTGTGCAGGGTAAGAGGAGTGTGTGTGTGCAGGTTGAGAGGAGAGTGTGTGCAGGGTGAGAGGAGAGTGTGTATAGGGTGAGAGGGGTGTGTGTGCAGGGTGAGAGGAGTGTGTGTGCAGGGTGAGAGGGGTGTGTGCAGGGTAAGAGGAGTGTGTGTGCAGGGTGAGAGGAGTGTGTGTGTGCAGGTTGAGAGGAGTGTGTGTGTGCAGGTTGAGAGGAGAGTGTGTGCAGGGTGAGAGGAGAGTGTGTATAGGGTGAGAGGATGTGTGTGCAGGGTAAGAGGAGTGTGTGTGCAGGGTGAGAGGAGTGTGTGCAGGGTGAGAAGAGTGTGTGTGCAGGGTGAGAAGAGTGTGTGTGCAGGGTGAGAGGAGTCTGTGTGCAGGGTGAGAGGCGTGTGTGCAGGGTGAGGGGAGTCTGTGTGCAGGGTGAGAGGGGTGTGTGTGCAGGGTGAGAGGGGTGTGTGCAGGGTAAGAGGAGTGTGTGTGCAGGGTGAGAGGAGTGTGTGCAGGGTGAGAAGAGTGTGTGTGCAGGGTGAGAGGTGTCAGTGTGCAGGGTGAGAGGTGTCAGTGTGCAGGGTGAGAGAGGAGTGTGTGCAGGGTGAGAGGGGTGTGTGTGCAGGGTGAGAGGGGTGATTGTGCGGGTGATAGGAGTGTGTGTGCAGGGTGAGAGGAGTGTGTGCAGGGTTAGGGGAGTCTGTGTGCAGGGTGAGAGGAGTCTGTGTGCAGGGTGAGAGGGGTGTGTGTGCAGGGTGAGAGGAGTGTGTGTGTGCAGGTTGAGAGGAGTGTGTGTGCAGGATGAGAGGGGTGTGGGTGCAGGGTGAGAGGAGTGTGTGCAGGGTGAGAAGAGTGTGTGTGCAGGGTGAGAGGAGTGTGTGTGCAGGGTGAGAGGGGTGTGTGTGCAGGGTGAGACGAGTGTGTGCAGGGTGAGACGAGTGTGTGCAGGGTGAGAGGGGTGTGTGTGCAGGGTGAGAGGAGTGTGTGTGCAGGGTGAGAGGAGTGTGTGTGCAGGGTGAGAGGGGTCTGTGTGCAGGGTCAGGGGGGTGTGTGTGCAGGGTGAGAGGGGTCTGTGCAGGGTGAGAGAGGAGTGTGTGCAGGGTGAGAGTAGTGTGTTTGCAGGGTGAGAGAAGTGTGTGTGCAGGGTGAGAGGGGTCTGTGTGCAGGGTGAGGGGGGTGTGTGTGCAGGGTGAGAGGGGTGTGTGTGCAGGGTGAGAGGGGTGTGCTTGCAGGGTGAGAGAGGAGTGTTTGCAGGGTGAGAGGGTGAGTCTCTAGTTATTTTCCCGGCCCTTTTCAAACACTGCTTCCTTGATGGCAGGGAGCGTTGTCCCGGTGATGCACTGGGCAGTTTTCACCCCCCTTTGAAATGCTTTCACTTTGTATCAATTTGACTGTATGATCTGGTTGAACTGTAAAGTGCTTGAGATGACACGTGTAATGTGAATTTGGCGCTATATAAATAAACTGAATTGAAAATTTCAGGTTGTTTTGGTTTTCATGTGGTTTATGTTTTACATTTTTTATTTTATGAAATCAATCCGTCGTGGGTTATGCATCTTATGAAGCTTGGAGCCCAGACGGTTTGTTTAAAGCATGTTGGGCCGTAGAACATAGAACGTAGAACGTAGAATGTAGAATGTGCTGAAGGAACGAGGATTTAAACATGTGGGGTTTGTTGGGCTGAATCTATCTCAGTGTTTCCCTCCCAGTTTCTGTCTTGGACTGAGTGCATTAAATAAACTCTTGTTTCCTATTGGCTCGTCTCCATGGCTGTCTAATTAAAGACGCTCCCCAGACGCCTCCAAGCACGGCGGGATGGTTTTCATAGTGGTGCTGATGTCACTCTCCTCGGCTCGCTCTGTCCTTCCTCTGTGGATCAAAGAGGCAGAGACCTTTTTTAGGTCTGGAGCCGTTTAGTTAGTCAGCCATAGATGATGACATCACAGAGCCGCCCTGTCTTTATAACCAACAAACAGCTGGTTTCACTTTATAACACAAAAAACAAAGTAAGTAAATAAATCCTTTAAATTTTGAACCAGAGATAAAAAGCAGAAGATGGATCAGGACTCAGCAGATCAAGATTCTGATGAATTAATATTCACACCCCTTGATTTTGTTCCACTTTATCACATCTCAGTGTTTTTAACTGATGTGTAATGATGGAGGTCAGACGGCTCAGTGAGGCCCTCTGTCAGCGTGCCCCAGGCCAGCTGTGGAAAGCTCACCACCATCAGTGACGGTGGATGGACTGAACCAGAACCAGAACCAGACTGCTCCTCCTGAAGCCCAGGCTCCACACTCAGACGGATTCTCCTCTCCAGCATTCTGCTTTAGGCGGAGAAGTCGTTGGAACCTCCGGCCCCCCCTCCTATGGAGGAGAACCCCCGCCCCAGGCTGCCAGTCCCCGCCTTCAGCGCCATGTTGAAGAGGCAGGTCTGCATCCAGAGCTGCCGGGCACTCAGACCCAGAGCACGCCCTCTCTTCTTCCACCATGGAAGGCGTGGCAGGGATGGAGGAGATGTCCCTCCTTCAGGGTCAGCATCTCCCCACTGCCATGGAACCTGTGATCAAAGCCCTGCTTCCGGTTTCGGAAGAGCCTGATGGTTTTCCAGAATCAGCAGTTCTGACCCTGATCCAATGTGTTTCAGGCTCTGTGTCGGTCTCAGCTTGGTGTTTGATGCTCTGTGATGTCATGGCTGCTCTCTGGTTCTGGGAGCATCAGCCACCTCTGATTGGCTGGTTTAGTCTGCAGCCTCATTGGACAGACTGTCCACCAATCGTAGCCTTCCTCACACGGAGCAACTGCCCAAAGCGATAAAAGTTTGATTTCAGGAAGGGGTCAAAAGAGGTAATTTATTTTCTGTTTTTCTCTTACTGCACTGATTGGATGATAAATTTATTCTTTTGTTAAAATTATGAAGTTATAACTGATGCTTCTGGTTCTATTTTCTTTATCTAAATGTCTGATATGTTTAAAATGCTGCTCTGGAACCTGCAGAGTTGTGATGCTAGATGTTTATCATGTAAAATTGTAACTAGAGCGTGTAACAAAAGTAATTTCCCTCTGGGATTATTAAAGTATTTCTGATTCTGATTCTGATGAACCCTGAATCAAAGGGAAACATTTTTACATGGAGTGGCTTCTGACGGTGCTGACCAATTCTCTCTATCCTGTTTATGTCTATGTTAGCTTAGCTTAGCTTAGCCAGTGTCATTCTAGTGTCACAGTAACAGCTAACCCTGTCCCTGTCTCTGTGTCTCCTGCAGTCTTTCAGCAGCAGGCCGCCCACTCCGGTCTGCAGCAGCAGAAGGTGAAGCAGGAAGGAGGCGGACCCGTTCCTTGCCAGAACTGTGGGAAACCCTGCAAGGGAGAAGCTCTGCGCGTCCAGAACAAACACTTCCACTTGAAGTGTTTCGTCTGCAAACGTACGTACCTGCAGGGCTCCACGCTAACACATCCTGTGCAGCATGACTGGTGGAAGAAGCAGCAATCTCTGCTGGTTATTGGTATCATGTAGGGTTCAGGTGGAAGGAGCAGCAATCTCTGCTGGTTATTGGTATCATGTAGGGTTCAGGTGGAAGGAGCAGCAATCTCTGCAGGTTATTGGTATCATGTAGGGTTCAGGTGGAAGGAGCAGCAATCCCTGCTGGTTATGGTATCATGTAGGGTTCAGGTGGAAGGAGCAGCAATCCCTGCTGGTTATGGTATCATGTAGGGTTCAGGTGGAAGGAGCAGCAATCTCTGCTGGTTATGGTATCATGTAGGGTTCAGGTGGAAGGAGCAGCAATCCCTGCTGGTTATGGTATCATGTAGGGTTCAGGTGGAAGGAGCAGCAATCCCTGCTGGTTATGGTATCATGTAGGGTTCAGGTGGAAGGAGCAGCAATCTCTGCTGGTTATGGTATCATGTAGGGTTCAGGTGGAAGGAGCAGCAATCCCTGCTGGTTATGGTATCATGTAGGGTTCAGGTGGAAGGAGCAGCAATCCCTGCTGGTTATGGTATCATGTAGGGTTCAGGTGGAAGGAGCAGCAATCCCTGCTGGTTATTGGTATCCTGTAGGGTTCAGGTGGAAGGAGCAGCAATCCCTGCTGGCTATGGTATCATGTAGGGTTCAGGTGGAAGGAGCAGCAATCCCTGCTGGTTATGGTATCATGTAGGGTTCAGGTGGAAGGAGCAGCAATCTCTGCTGGTTATGGTATCATGTAGGGTTCAGGTGGAAGGAGCAGCAATCCCTGCTGGTTATGGTATCATGTAGGGTTCAGGTGGAAGGAGCAGCAATCCCTGCCTGTTATGGTATCATGTAGGGTTCAGGTGGAAGGAGCAGCAATCCCTGCTGGTTATGGTATCATGTAGGGTTCAGGTGGAAGGAGCAGCAATCCCTGCTGGTTATTGGTATCATGTAGGGTTCAGGTGGAAGGAGCAGCAATCCCTGCTGGTTATGGTATCATGTAGGGTTCAGGTGGAAGGAGCAGCAATCCCTGCTGGTTATGGTATCATGTAGGGTTCAGGTGGAAGGAGCAGCAATCCCTGCTGGTTATGGTATCATGTAGGGTTCAGGTGGAAGGAGCAGCAATCTCTGCTGGTTATGGTATCATGTAGGGTTCAGGTGGAAGGAGCAGCAATCCCTGCTGATTATGGTATCATGTAGGGTTCAGGTGGAAGGAGCAGCAATCCCTGCTGGTTATGGTATCATGTAGGGTTCAGGTGGAAGGAGCAGCAATCTCTGCTGGTTATGGTATCATGTAGGGTTCAGGTGGAAGGAGCAGCAATCCCTGCTGGTTATGGTATCATGTAGGGTTCAGGTGGAAGGAGCAGCAATCCCTGCTGGTTATGGTATCATGTAGGGTTCAGGTGGAAGGAGCAGCAATCCCTGCTGGTTATTGGTATCCTGTAGGGTTCAGGTGGAAGGAGCAGCAATCCCTGCTGGCTATGGTATCATGTAGGGTTCAGGTGGAAGGAGCAGCAATCCCTGCTGGTTATGGTATCATGTAGGGTTCAGGTGGAAGGAGCAGCAATCTCTGCTGGTTATGGTATCATGTAGGGTTCAGGTGGAAGGAGCAGCAATCCCTGCTGGTTATGGTATCATGTAGGGTTCAGGTGGAAGGAGCAGCAATCCCTGCTGGTTATGGTATCATATAGGGTTTAGGTGGAAGGAGCAGCAATCTCTGCAGGTTATTGGTATCATGTAGGGTTCAGGTGGAAGGAGCAGCAATCCCTGCTGGTTATGGTATCATGTAGGGTTCAGGTGGAAGGAGCAGCAATCCCTGCTGGTTATGGTATCATGTAGGGTTCAGGTGAAAGGAGCAGCAATCTCTGCAGGTTAATGGTATCATGTAGGGTTCAGGTGGAAGGAGCAGCAATCCCTGCTGGTTATGGTATCATGTAGGGTTCAGGTGGAAGGAGCAGCAATCCCTGCTGGTTATGGTATCATGTAGGGTTCAGGTGGAAGGAGCAGCAATCTCTGCAGGTTATGGTATCATGTAGGGTTCAAATAGAAGAAGCAGCAATCTCTGCTGGTTATGGTATCATGTAGGGTTCAGGTGGAAGGAGCAGCAATCTCTGCTGGATATTGGTATCATGTAGGGTTCAGGTGGAAGGAGCAGCAATCTCTGCTGGTTATGGTATCATGTAGGGTTCAGGTGGAAGGAGCAGCAATCTCTGCTGGTTATGGTATCATGTAGGGTTCAGGTGGAAGGAGCAGCAATCTCTGCTGGTTATGGTATCATGTAGGGTTCAGGTGGAAGGAGCAGCAATCTCTGCTGGTTATTGGTATCATGTAGGGTTCAGGTGGAAGGAGCAGCAATCTCTGCTGGTTATGGTATCATGTAGGGTTCAGGTGGAAGGAGCAGCAATCTCTGCTGGTTATGGTATCATGTAGGGTTCAGGTGGAAGGAGCAGCAATCTCTGCTGGTTATTGGTATCATGTAGGGTTCAGGTGGAAGGAGCAGCAATCTCTGCTGGTTATGGTATCATGTAGGGTTCAGGTGGAAGGAGCAGCAATCTCTGCTGGTTATTGGTATCATGTAGGTTTCAGGTGGAAGGAGCAGCAATCTCTGCTGGTTATGGTATCATGTAGGGTTCAGGTGGAAGGAGCAGCAATCTCTGCTGGTTATGGTATCATGTAGGGTTCAGGTAGAAGGAGCAGCAATCTCTGCTGGTTATGGTATCATGTAGGGTTCAGGTAGAAGGAGCAGCAATCTCTGCTGGTTATGGTATCATGTAGGGTTCAGGTGGAAGGAGCAGCAATCTCTGCAGGTTTTTGTTATAATGTAGGGTTCAGTTATAGAGATGTTGATTGTGGCTGTGTGGGCGTGGCCTCACTGCCTCAGACCACTCTTGTTTTCAACACAAGGCAGGGTTGCTAAGCAACAGCCGGGGTCTTCTGAGTGACGGCAGCTTCCTGGAATTTATCACCGCCAGGCTGCGCCGCCCAGTAGACTCCCCAGGCTTTCAGCCACAGAATGAGGCGTCAGGGTTACCCATGATGCATTGCTCCATTAAATGTTATCTGCGTTTAGCTGACAGTTAAGATTTGGTTTTAAAGTGAAGGTCCAGATGTTTTAATCTGAGCTGATCCAGAATGAATCGCAGACATGCTCAGGGGAATTGCTCTTAGTATCCTTCATCCTAACGCTGCTCGTCATCATCAGCTGCTCCACCCTGAAAATATGCTGGCAGGCGTATGAAGTCAGTGGGAGCCATAAAGATGCCACAAAATACGATGATAATGCCAATCAGTAAGGATTTTATGGGATTCTTTATAAATAAGATTGATCTTATTAAAAATAAGATCATAAGCACTCCTCTATCCGCGATTGGTTTGTCTCTGGAGGGGGGGGGGGCAGCATCTGAGGTAGTCATGGAATCTGAACCGGGTTTAGACTGCTTTGATCCAGTTGAACTTTCAGAGTTAGCAAAACTATTGTCTTCATCTAAGCCTTCAACTTGTATGTTAGATCCAGTTCCAACCAGGTTATTTAAGGAGGTATTCCCTTTGATCTCCTCCTCCATTTTAGATGTGATTAATCTATCTCTGTTACAGGGATATGTACCTAAAGCTTTTAAGGTTGCTAATTAAACCTCTGCTTAAGAAACCGTCTCTTGACCCAGATGACTTGGTCAATTATAGACCTATATCCAATCTTCCTTTCTGATCTAAAATTCTTGAGAAAGTAGTTGCCAAACAAGTGTGCGATCACTTCCACCATAATGAACTTTTTGAAGAGTTTCAGTCAATGCAATCAGCTGGTTTTCCTTAGATAGAAAACTTGAATCAATCTGACTGCATGATCTGGTTGATCTGGATCTATAAAGTGACCTGATGTGAATTGGAGCTATAGAAATACACTGAATAGAATTGAAAAGATGCCACCATAATCCCAGAGGATGCCATGAAGATGCCAGAGCAGGCCAGGATTCAGCCAAAATGCCCGACCGGCTATGAAAAACTTGACCATCCCATGGCAGCTGCCACTGCTTTAGTGGAACCAAACGGGATGTCAGGATAGATTTTGAGTAAATAAGTAAAACAAAAAGTACTTTCAATTGATGATGTCATTTTTTAAATGAACGAAAAACTGACGGACCCAAAGTGCTGTGGGACGTTGGAGGCGTTTTTTCCTGTGCAGCTGAGATTCTTGGATCAAGGCTCGAACATTTTATAAGCCTTAGGTCATAAATCTGAACAACGCAATTGAAATAAATGATATCTTAGAACTAGAATGGAGTCATTTTGAAGCGATGTCGTAATCCTGATGCACAGAGGGGAGCTTTTTCTCCTTGCTCTCCTCATTACCAAACATGGGACCTTCTAATGGAGAAGTCAGGCGTTCCTTTAAGTCCAGCCTGTGGTGTTTCCCTGCGTCTGTAGATGTTCAATGAACCGGTTGTTTACATGGTCGCTTCACCGCAGCGCTGAAACGCTACGGTTAGCCATCAGGTTGGCGTTGGCTAATGAAACACCCTGATGCTAGGATGCAGTGTGGATCGCATTCCTGTGTAGCTGGAACGGAACTGAAGAGCATTTTAAAGAGAGATGATGATGAAGGTTAGCAGAAACAGTCAGGTCTGGGTTAGAAGTCTGCAGACTTCCAGAAATGGCCTGTAGTTAAATTGAAACATTAGGGGAAGTCAGAGAGCAAACAGGACAACTGTATCAAGCCTATGAGGTGGTTGCTGTTCCGCTCATTGATCTGTTCGCTTCATCTCTGGTCAGAAAAAGAAGAAAATGAAGAATAAAACCTGTGAGGAAGAACGTTTGCTTTCCTTTTTTCTTCCTGCTGGATCCTCCCAGAAACACTTAGCATAGATTGGTTGGAAAAAACAACCAATCTAAATGGTCATTTTGGTTACATTAAGCAATAATTACCCAATATATTGGTTTTTAGGATGTAGAAGGACCGTGTCCGCCTGTATGTGTGGTTCAGTTAAATTAATGATGCTTGTTATATAAAATATCAGCTGATTTAAGCTGAATTCAGGTGTTTTTCCTAATCTGGGCTTAACTGAAGGACTAGCAGCAGCATCACTAGTGAAGTTCTATTGAACGTTTTCACCTCTTGGATGCAGTTTGTTTTTCCCAAAGTCTAAAATTATCTTTCCTTTGCTGCATTGGGTGTAGAGCATTGAAGCAGCCATGATGTTTTTATTCTTAGAGCCAGAGGAGGATTTGAGCTCCTGCTGATGCCCAGAAAGGAAAGCTGTTAGACTGGGATCATCCTGATGGAAACTGGTTTTCCTAAAGCTTTGTGTTTCCTAAATATGGGATGACGTCTCCTGGAAAGCGTCATCCAGGAGACACAATAAAATGGGATTTTATTCCACATGTTCCTGCTCCTCCTTATTAAAGGAGGTGGAGGTCAAGTTTCAGTGCCAGCTGCCTGCATCCTGTTAGGTCTGGGTTAGGCCGTACGCTGTGAGGGACGGGGCGCTATCAGCCGCACGCAGCCGCAGGCGAGCAGCTGGGAAACAGCCAGCTCTCAGGAGGTGGACGGACGCTGAGAAATGAAAAACATCTGTCCACGCCCAGCGCAGCGCCGACTGCCTGTCTGCGTCCTTCTCCTCAGAGGCCAGTAAAGAGCGCACTAACATGGGGGCGGCGTCTTGTTATGTCACCCTTCCTGTTTCTCTGTTGAACTGTGACTTATTTCCAAAGTGGGCGGAGCCTCATGTGTTGCATCAAACCGTGAATAAAGCGTGTTGGACGCGCAGCAGCTAAACAGGAAGGAAACCAGTCCTGTCTGAGCTCATTTAATCCTCCTTCATCATTAATCATCTTCCTGTTGCTATGGTGACCTCAAAATAAAAAATAAAAACCTAAATACCCAGCAGCCAGTGAAGGTAGCCAGGCCTAGGCCCCGCCCACTCCACCATCCATCTATCATTCAATTCAGATTATTTTTTTAATAATATAATTATTATGTAAAAACATCTGGGATTATTTGGCCTTACACCGACCTTTGATCTGTTCTTTGATCTGTTCTTTGATCTGTTTGTTTTCCAAATGTCAGCCGTTCTTCTCACCGTTCTCCCCCCCCCCGGGCCTTCCTGCAGTCTGCGGCTGTGACTTGGCCCAGGGAGGCTTCTTTGTGCGGCAGGGCGAGTACATCTGTACTCGGGACTACCAGGACCTGTACGGGACTCGCTGCTTCAGCTGCCAGGACTTCATTGAGGGGGAGGTGGTGTCAGCGTTAGGAAAGACCTACCATCCTCGCTGCTTCGTCTGCGCTTCATGCAGGTGAGATGATCTGATTAAACTGATTCTACAAAGTTCCTGGAGATGCTGTAGGGTTGAACTGATGATGGCGGGAGGAGGGTTGCTTTTCAGTGGTGTCCAAGTTTACCAGAAGTTTACGGATGTATTAAATGACTAGAAGTGGAAGTTACATCCATCCATTTATCATCTTCGGGTTGTGGGGAGTAGCAGCTTCAGCAGGGTTAGGGTTAGGTTACACTAGGCCAGCTGCGAGACATAGTCCGTCCAGCGTGTCCTGGGTCTCCCCCTGGGCCTCCTCCCGGTGGGACCTGCCTGGAACACCTCACCAGGGAGGCGTCCAGGAGGCATCCTAACCAGATGCCTGAGCCACCTCAGCTGGCTCCTCTCCATGTGGAGGAGCAGCAGCTCTACTCTGAGTCCCCCCCGGGTGACTGAGCTCCTCCCCCTCTCTAAGGGAGAGCCCAGACACACTACGGAGAAAACTCATTTCAGCCGCTTGGATCCAGGATCTCATTCTTGTTTTCCATTTTGGTGCATGAGCGCAAACAATAGTCGTTTGTTTGAGCTGGGGTTGGGGTTTGAGGGTTGAATGGTGGTGGTGGTGGCTGGTACTCCCTCATTCCTCAGTTCTTTCAGATCATGACTGGGGGGTGATGCTGAGAGTGGCCTATAATTCAATATGTAGGGTATCAGGGTGGGTATATTCACACCTCTGTTCTATTAGCTCCACCTGGTGATGGGGCTCGATCCTAGAGGTTGGTCATAGCTTGGGCCCCTGGCCTTTGGCTCCCATCCTTTGGCTTCGATGTCTTGTCCGTCTGCAGGGATGGGGGAGGCCGGTTCTGGAGATTGGGTGGGGTTCTGGGACATTACAGGGTTTGGCCCCATGCTTAGGGTGAAAATATAAAAATAATATAACTTTACTGATCTCCCACTAGAGAACTTTACCTTTGTATTTAACCCATCCCCTT
>CM060075.1:291997-374497 GCA_030533445.1 Cyprinodon diabolis | reverse complement strand
AGAAGTGCAGCCAGCCGCTGCCTGCTAACAGTCCGGCCCCCATCCAGGCGGTCCACAGTCAGTCAGCTCCGGATCCCTCACCTGTTTTCATTCCATACATTCCTGTTGATGATGTCAGAGGTTAACCTTCTCTTCTTCTCCTGGTTGGATGCTCTGCAGACTGCTGCGGCTGCGGGAAGGAGTTCAGGAATGAACAGTCTCTGGTTGCTCTGGACAAGCACTGGCATCTGGGCTGCTTCAAGTGCAAAGTCTGCAACAAGGTGCTGAATGCTGAGTACATCAGCAAGTAAGTAGCTGTGAATGTTTGGAGATGATCTCTGGTGGCTCTAGTTCAGCCTAAAGCTCTGACCTCATCGTCCATCTCATGATTACTGGAGCAAAGAGAAGTGCTGCATTTTTTCTTCCATACTCCAACTGGCTGCTCTCCTGTGTTCTCCACACAGGGATGGGATCCCCTACTGCGAGATGGATTACCACGCCATGTTTGGAATCCAGTGTGAGAGCTGTAAGAAGTACATCACTGGGAAAGTACTGGAGGTACGTCGCTTTACTGGGAGCAAGCACATATTTAAAGTTTGTTGGGGTTTAAATGGTTTGACTTTTATGAAGCAGAGGAAAACTCTCAGGTTTTTCACTTCAGTGTAGTTTATGAACCAGTTTGGCACCAGAACATGAACATCATTTTAACTTTAGCCTGTATTCACTGTCCACCCACAGTGCACTCTATGATGTTCTACATTAATGGTTCATATTTAATCATATTTATGTTCTGCGAGCACATGCTGTGTTTGGACAACAGCTCAAATGATGGTCAAACAATAAACTCTAAACACATCTGGAATAAATTCACCACAACTTCCACTCAGAAGTTATTGAAAATGATTAAACTCAAAGTCAAAACTGTTTCAGTAAAAAAATAAAAACTAATAAGCTACTCTGTACTAACGAACTGGTTAACCATTGAGAAACCTGAGGGTTTCCAGCAGCTAACTTTTTATTAGCCAGGTACTAATGAAAGTGCCGGGTACTTACGAACCAGCCAGGTAGTAACGAAAGGGCCAGGTACTAATGAACTAGGTACTAATGAACCAGCCGGGTACTTACGGACCGGCTGGGTACTAATGGACCAGCTGGGTACAAACCAACCGACCAGGTACTAACGAAACCAGCTGGGTACTAACAAACCCGCTGGGTACTAACAAACCCGCTGGGTACTAACGAAGCGACCGGGTACCAACGAACCAGCTGGGTACTAACAAACCCACTGGGTACTAACGAACCGACCAGGTACCAACGAAGCGACCGGGTACCAACGAACCAGCTGGGTACCAACAAACCCGCTGGGTACTAACGAGCTGACCAGGTACCAACGAACCGACTGGGTACCAACGAACCAGCTGGGTACTAACGAAGCGACCGGGTACGAACGAACCAGCTGGGTACTAACAAACCCGCTGGGTACTAACGAACCGACCAGGTACCAACGAACCGACCGGGTACCAACGAACCAGCTGGGTACTAACGAACCGACTGGGTACCAACGAACCAGCTGGGTACTAACAAACCCGCTGGGTACTAACGAACCGACCAGGTACCAACGAACCGACCGGGTACCAATGAACCAGCTGGGTACTAACGAACCGACCAGGTACCAACGAACCGACCGGGTACCAACGAACCAGCTGGGTACTAACAAACCCGCTGGGTACTAACGAACCGACCAGGTACCAACAAACCGACCAGGTACCAACGAACCAACTGGGTACTAACAAACCCGCTGGGTACTAACAAAACCCGCTGGGTACTAACGAACCGACCAGGTACCAACGAACCGACCGGGTACCAATGAACCAGCTGGGTACTAACAAACCAGCTGGGTACTAACGAACCGACCAGGTACCAACGAACCGACCGGGTACCAACGAACCAGCTGGGTACTAACAAACCCGCTGGGTACTAACGAACCGACCAGGTACCAACAAACCGACCGGGTACCAACGAACCAGCTGGGTACTAACAAACCCGCTGGGTACTAACGAACCGACCAGGTACCAACAAACCGACCGGGTACCAACGAACCAGCTGGGTACTAACAAACCCGCTGGGTACTAACAAAACCCGCTGGGTACTAACGAACCGACCAGGTACCAACGAACCGACCGGGTACCAACGAACCAGCTGGGTACTAACAAACCCGCTGAGTACTAACGAACCGACCAGGTACCAACGAACCGACCGGGTACCAACGAACCAGCTGGGTACTAACAAACCTGCTGGGTACTAACGAACCGACCAGGTACCAACGAACCGACCGGGTACCAACGAACCAGCTGGGTGCTAACAAACCAGCTGGGTACTAACGAACCGACCAGGTACCAACGAACCGACCGGGTACCAACGAACCAGCTGGGTACTAACAAACCCGCTGGGTACTAACAAACCCGCTGGGTACTAACGAACCGACCAGGTACCAACGAACCGACCGGGTACCAACGAACCAGCTGGGTACTAACAAACCCGCTGGGTACTAACGAACCGACCAGGTACCAACGAAGCGACCGGGTACCAACGAACCAACTGGGTACTAACAAACCCGCTGGGTACTAACGAACCGACCAGGTACCAACGAACCGACCGGGTACCAACGAACCAGCTGGGTACTAACGAACCGACCGGGTACCAACGAACCAGCTGGGTACTAACAAACCTGCTGGGTACTAACGAACCGACCAGGTACCAACGAACCGACCGGGTACCAACGAACCAGCTGGGTACTAACAAACCCGCTGGGTACTAACGAACCGACCGGGTACCAACAAACCAGCTGGGTACTAACAAACCCGCTGGGTACTAACGAACCGACCAGGTACCAACGAACCGACCGGGTACCAACGAACCAGCTGGGTACTAACAAACCCGCTGGGTACTAACAAACCCGCTGGGTACTAACGAACTGACCAGGTACCAACGAACCGACCGGGTACCAACGAACCAGCTGGGTACTAACAAACCCGCTGGGTACTAACAAACCGACCAGGTACCAACGAACCGACCGGGTACCAACGAACCAGCTGGGTACTAACAAACCCGCTGGGTACTAACGAACCGACCAGGTACCAACGAACCGACCGGGTATCAACGAACCAGCTGGGTACTAACAAACCAGCTGGGTACTAACGAACCGACCAGTTACCAACGAACCGACAGAGTACCAACGAACCAGCTGGGTACTAACAAACCCGCTGGGTACTAACGAACCGACCAGGTACCAACGAACCGACCGGGTACCAACAAACCAGCTGGGTACTAACGAACCGACCGGGTACCAACGAACCAGCTGGGTACTAACAAACCTGCTGGGTACTAACGAACCGACCAGGTACCAACGAACCGACCGGGTATCAACGAACCAGCTGGGTACTAACAAACCAGCTGGGTACTAACGAACCGACCAGTTACCAACGAACCGACAGAGTACCAACGAACCAGCTGGGTACTAACAAACCCGCTGGGTACTAACGAACCGACCAGGTACCAACGAACCGACCGGGTACCAACAAACCAGCTGGGTACTAACGAACCGACCGGGTACCAACGAACCAGCTGGGTACTAACAAACCTGCTGGGTACTAACGAACCTGCTGGGTACTAACGAACCGACCAGGTACCAACGAACCGACCGGGTACCAACCAACCAGCTGGGTACTAACAAACCCGCTGGGTACTAACGAACCGACCGGGTACCAACGAACCAGCTGGGTACTAACGAACCGACCAGGTACCAACGAACCGACCGGGTACCAACGAACCAGCTGGGTACTAACAAACCCGCTGGGTACTAACGAACCGACCAGGTACCAACAAACCGACCAGGTACCAACGAACCAGCTGGGTACTAACAAACCCGCTGGGTACTAACAAAACCCGCTGGGTACTAACGAACCGACCAGGTACCAACGAACCGACCGGGTACCAATGAACCAGCTGGGTACTAACAAACCAGCTGGGTACTAACGAACCGACCAGGTACCAACGAACCGACCGGGTACCAACGAACCAGCTGGGTACTAACAAACCCGCTGGGTACTAACGAACCGACCAGGTACCAACAAACCGACCGGGTACCAACGAACCAGCTGGGTACTAACAAACCCGCTGGGTACTAACGAACCGACCAGGTACCAACAAACCGACCGGGTACCAACGAACCAGCTGGGTACTAACAAACCCGCTGGGTACTAACAAAACCCGCTGGGTACTAACGAACCGACCAGGTACCAACGAACCGACCGGGTACCAACGAACCAGCTGGGTACTAACAAACCCGCTGAGTACTAACGAACCGACCAGGTACCAACGAACCGACCGGGTACCAACGAACCAGCTGGGTACTAACAAACCTGCTGGGTACTAACGAACCGACCAGGTACCAACGAACCGACCGGGTACCAACGAACCAGCTGGGTGCTAACAAACCAGCTGGGTACTAACGAACCGACCAGGTACCAACGAACCGACCGGGTACCAACGAACCAGCTGGGTACTAACAAACCCGCTGGGTACTAACAAACCCGCTGGGTACTAACGAACCGACCAGGTACCAACGAACCGACCGGGTACCAACGAACCAGCTGGGTACTAACAAACCCGCTGGGTACTAACGAACCGACCAGGTACCAACGAAGCGACCGGGTACCAACGAACCAACTGGGTACTAACAAACCCGCTGGGTACTAACGAACCGACCAGGTACCAACGAACCGACCGGGTACCAACGAACCAGCTGGGTACTAACGAACCGACCGGGTACCAACGAACCAGCTGGGTACTAACAAACCTGCTGGGTACTAACGAACCGACCAGGTACCAACGAACCGACCGGGTACCAACGAACCAGCTGGGTACTAACAAACCCGCTGGGTACTAACGAACCGACCGGGTACCAACAAACCAGCTGGGTACTAACAAACCCGCTGGGTACTAACGAACCGACCAGGTACCAACGAACCGACCGGGTACCAACGAACCAGCTGGGTACTAACAAACCCGCTGGGTACTAACAAACCCGCTGGGTACTAACGAACTGACCAGGTACCAACGAACCGACCGGGTACCAACGAACCAGCTGGGTACTAACAAACCCGCTGGGTACTAACAAACCGACCAGGTACCAACGAACCGACCGGGTACCAACGAACCAGCTGGGTACTAACAAACCCGCTGGGTACTAACGAACCGACCAGGTACCAACGAACCGACCGGGTATCAACGAACCAGCTGGGTACTAACAAACCAGCTGGGTACTAACGAACCGACCAGTTACCAACGAACCGACAGAGTACCAACGAACCAGCTGGGTACTAACAAACCCGCTGGGTACTAACGAACCGACCAGGTACCAACGAACCGACCGGGTACCAACAAACCAGCTGGGTACTAACGAACCGACCGGGTACCAACGAACCAGCTGGGTACTAACAAACCTGCTGGGTACTAACGAACCGACCAGGTACCAACGAACCGACCGGGTATCAACGAACCAGCTGGGTACTAACAAACCCGCTGGGTACTAACAAACCCGCTGGGTACTAACGAACTGACCAGGTACCAACGAACCGACCGGGTACCAACGAACCAGCTGGGTACTAACAAACCCGCTGGGTACTAACAAACCGACCAGGTACCAACGAACCGACCGGGTACCAACGAACCAGCTGGGTACTAACAAACCCGCTGGGTACTAACGAACCGACCAGGTACCAACGAACCGACCGGGTATCAACGAACCAGCTGGGTACTAACAAACCAGCTGGGTACTAACGAACCGACCAGTTACCAACGAACCGACAGAGTACCAACGAACCAGCTGGGTACTAACAAACCCGCTGGGTACTAACGAACCGACCAGGTACCAACGAACCGACCGGGTACCAACAAACCAGCTGGGTACTAACGAACCGACCGGGTACCAACGAACCAGCTGGGTACTAACAAACCTGCTGGGTACTAACGAACCGACCAGGTACCAACGAACCGACCGGGTATCAACGAACCAGCTGGGTACTAACAAACCAGCTGGGTACTAACGAACCGACCAGTTACCAACGAACCGACAGAGTACCAACGAACCAGCTGGGTACTAACAAACCCGCTGGGTACTAACGAACCGACCAGGTACCAACGAACCGACCGGGTACCAACAAACCAGCTGGGTACTAACGAACCGACCGGGTACCAACGAACCAGCTGGGTACTAACAAACCTGCTGGGTACTAACGAACCTGCTGGGTACTAACGAACCGACCAGGTACCAACGAACCGACCGGGTACCAACCAACCAGCTGGGTACTAACAAACCCGCTGGGTACTAACGAACCGACCGGGTACCAACGAACCAGCTGGGTACTAACAAACCAGCTGGGTACTAACGTACCGGTTAGTCGCTGGGAAAACCTCAGGTTTCTCCTCGGCTAACCAGTTGGTTATAGTGATTGAGGGATTTAAGGGTTTAGGGCAAACATTCAGACATAGTGAGCTTGTATGATCTTTGAGAACACCAACTTGTAAACAGAGCGTGCACGAGGACGAATGGGCTAAAAGTAGAGTGGGGGGGGGGTCTTTTAACATTATAACAACCAGAATGTTTGATGAGCATGAAGCTGATTTTTTGCAATTTTTTGTTAAATTATGAAATGACTACTTTCTGTTTAAATGGCGCCATCTAATGGTCGCTGTCCACACATGTAGTGCTGAAAACCCCAAGTGAGCTGTTTCCTTTTGCTTTTTTTAATTTATTTATTAAAAATGCCAATAGCTGGCAGGAAACTAAAGCTTTGTCAGGTTTTCAATCATTTCTTTTCTCTTTTTCTGAAAACTTCTGCTAGAAAATGAACCATGGTGGTTTTTTGTTTTTATTAATGAATAAAAGAAAACAAGTAAAGATTCTTGATTAATGATGTGACTTTGTTTAGTGCTTCCTGGTTTGTGGAAAGTTGAGGTGAAGATCATTTCTGAGGGACTTTGATTGCTTGTCCAGTCAGAATGCTCCAGATGTCAGAAGATCCTCCAAGCTGAGTGAAGGTCCTTCCTCTTCTCTTCCTCCATCTTTTCCTCCATCATAGCTGCCATCGGTGCTCAGTGCGGCTGCCCAGTAGATCCGCTCTGCCCAGTAGATCCACTCTGCCCAGTAGATCCACTCTGCCCTCCAGACTCTCACATCTGCTCTTGTCATTGGTTCCTTGTGAAATTATTTATCTATTATTTATTGCTCTTTATCTCAGCGGATCCTAAATGTTCATGTGGTCCCATCTGATCTGTCCTACTGGTTTAAATGGTTCTGATGGTGTCACACTCGTGTTCTTGTATCTCGGACCTCATGTCTGAGGAGAACAGAGTGCTTCCTGTCAGCTTCTACTCATCCTGACGGCTCAGCCCAGCAGGACTTGGTGGTGGTTCCATGTTTAAAGTTCCTTCCATAGTCAACATCCTCCGTCCATCATTCAGACCAGATAGAAGCTCCTCCCACGGCCCCTGGTCTCGCTGCTCCAGCCTTGTTTCCCCCTGGACCTCATTATCTCTCTGTTTGTTATTTTCTGTGCATTTGTTTCAGCCAAGCGTTGATCAGCCTGTCACTCAGAAACTGGGCATTCTGGAGTTTTCCCAGTTCCAGACCAGTGAGTTAATTCCAACAGCTTCTATCCCTCAGAGAGCAGGAGCTTTTCCAGGAGGGACAGAACTTTAGTGGGCTAACCCTGCAGCCTCTTCCTCTCTGGAATTGCTGCTGCTTCTCAGTCCTGCAGGTTTTCCTGCAGATCAGGGTTAGGGTCATTTTATTCCCATAATCCTGAGAAAATGTTTAACAGATGAGTCATGATGAACGGAAGGTCACATAGATGAGCTTCCACTGCGCCAGTAAGACCAGAGCTCCATCTAGTGGCTGATTGGTCTTCCATCTCATCTCCTCCTGACCAGCCAAAGGTCTCACCCATCTTGCCGATGGAGGTGTTGGAGGGTGGGGGTTCTGTCATTATTACCAGCTTCAGTTCAATGAAACACCCAGAGTCTCTGCAGGTCTGCTTAGATGAACATGTTTTCACGTCCCTGGAGGATTTCCCATGCCATGGTTCCCCCCTGTGGACAAAAGCTGTAATGTTTTGCTTGAAGGGGGACAGCTTTTCCCATGAGCTGCAGTTGGATTGAACCACATTGGCTGTGGAAGATGAAGATTGATCGATGAGGTCATCAGTCCAACAGTGATGAAAAATGTCCCATGATGATGATATGGAAAATAAGAAGCAGTATTCCTTTATATAATTTAGGAAGGTTGAAGAGTTCCTAGGCGTAGGTTGAAGGTCCCAGCAGTAGCTCCCACTCTGACAGGGTTCCATGCTCTGGTCCACAGGCTGGGGAGAAGCACTACCATCCTTCCTGCGCGCGCTGCGCCCGCTGTGAGCAGATGTTTGGAGAAGGAGAAGAAATGTATCTGCAGGGTGAGTCTGAGCAGCGATGATCCCATCAGAACCAACTCTGAGAGTCCAGGAGTAACTCTGCCTCTGTTTGTGTACACAGGATCATCGATCTGGCATCCGCCGTGCAGGAAGGCAGCCAAGCAGGAGGACAAGACCAAGGTGGGTATAGACCTCCTCACCTAGATGCTGGAGCTCTGGGCTGATATATTCTTCCAACATCACAGGTTTTAGTTGAGCAAAGAAAACATTTTCTGGTTTGAAAAGTCGATAAATGATATAAGAAAAATGTTAGATATTTACAAACTAGAGCTGCAGACATGACGATGATGCACACCATTACAGACAGAAACAAACCGTCTAGACCTGCCCGGTAATGTTTCATGGAGGCTGCTATTTGCTTTTCCAGCTCAGATGTTCACTTCAAAAATGAAAAACAGAGAACAAGCATTTCAGCGGCGGCTAGCTCAGGTGGTTAGTCACCCGTCCTCCAAACAGGATGTCTGGGTTCGGATCTCAGCTGCCTGGGGGGGTCCTTAGGCAAGACCCTTCACGCTGATGCTGCTTTGGCGAGTGGCAGCCTAGTGGTTATCCAGAGTTCGAGCCTCACTCCCACAGACTGTCACTCTGGGTCCCTGAGCAAGACCCTTAACCCCACCCTGCTCCCCGGGCGCCGCACAATGGCCGCCCACTGCTTCACAAGGGGAGGGGTTAAATGCAGAGAGGGAATGTTGCTCTGTTCTTGTGACAGTAGAATGTAAATAAAAACTGTAAAGAAAAAGAAAAGGAAACATTCTAATCAGATAGATGTAGTGTTATCCTGCGTTCACACCAAAGACGTTCTGGGCATCAGAAACATGCAGCTGCTTTGATGCTTCAATACACTCTATGTTCATCTCGTCACGTTCGGCGCTCTGGATGGATGCTCAGCTCTGGATGCTAGGCTCTGAATGTTCGGCTCTGGATGTTCGGCTCTGGATGCTCGGCTCTGAATGCTCAGCTCTGGATGCTCAGCTCTGGATGCTCAGCTCTGAATGCTCGGCTCTGGATGCTCGGCTCTGGATGCTCGGCTCTGAATGTTCGGCTCTGGATGCTCGGCTCTGGGTGCTCAGCTTTGAATGCTCGGCTCTGAATGCTTGGCTCTGAATACTCGGCTCTGAATGCTTGGCTCTGAATGCTCGGCTCTAAATGCTTGGCTCTGAATACTCGGCTCTGGGTGCTCAGCTTTGAATGCTCGGCTCTGAATGCTTGGCTCTGAATACTCGGCTCTGAATGCTCGGCTCTGAATGCTCGGCTCTGAATGCTTGGCTCTGAATTCTTGGCTCTGGATGCTTGGCTCTGGATGCTCGACTCTGGATGCTCAGCTTTGAATGCTCGGCTCCGAATGCTCGGCTCTGAATGCTTGGCTCTGAATACTCTGCTCTGAATGCTCAGCTCTGAATGCTTGGCTCTGAATGCTTGGCTCTGAATACTCGGCTTTGAATGCTCGGCTCTGGATGCTCAGCTTTGAATGCTCGGCTCTGAATGCTCGGCTCTGAATGCTTGGCTCTGAATACTCAGCTCTGAATGTTCGGCTCTGAATGCTTGGCTCTGAATGCTTGGCTCTGAATACTCGGCTCTGAATGCTTGCCTCTGAATTCTTGGCTCTGGATGCTCGGCTCTGGATGCTCGGCTCTGGATGCTCGGCTCTGAATGCTTGGCTCTGAATGCTTGGCTCTGAATGCTTGGCTCTGAATACTCGGCTCTGAATGCTCGTTTCTGAATGCTCGGCTCTGAATGCTTGGCTCTGAATACTCGGCTCTGAATGTGTCGGTGGAAATCTCCTCAGCGACTTAAAATTAAAGCTAAGTTTTTGTAAAAATTCAAAGTCCTCAAAAGGCAGAAAAATTGCAAACAATGATCCAAAAATCAGGCAGAAGCAGCTGAAGTCCAGGTCCAATGCAATTTATTGCAACATACAAAGAATCACACACGAGTTGACCGCCGGCGTGCAACTGAACAAATAATGAAAATGGCCCTCTTTTATACATTTCATGGGGCCTGTTAGCTCCTCCTACAGGCCCCCTCCTTTTTTCACTATTCTAGGTACTTTTTCTTCGGGTAAAACCAATTATTTTTATCTTACCGGTGGTAAATCCCTTTGACAGCATATTTTTTATATATTTAATCAACAGTCTTTGTTACAGGTCATTGTGACATTTCTTTGCAAATCATGATGACATTTATTGCCATTAAATCAAAAATACATTAATTCTTTAACTGTTAATCTTTCAAACCATGCTTTTATCCAAAGTAAATTATGAGCATAATAATTCTTTGAGAGCAGTCCTACAGGTCATGATGACATTTGGTGCACTTAAATCAGAAACTTATGACAGTTCAATCACAAACATGTTGAAACTTATCCTTTCCCTACTTCAAGCCATGTCAGTCTGGCCTAGTGTTCCCCTTTGTGTCCCAGTCAAAGCATCACCCTTTCTGGGACCAGTACTGCACAGTGTGCATGGAAAATAACAACTCTATTTATCACAAGTTGTATGGCCAAATTTTGCTGAGCTGGTCAACCTTGACATGTCAAATATTTCATTTTTTATGAGGGTGCTTTCTTATCACTAAGGGCCTTAACCCTGCGTTTTCAAGCAGATGAGTGTGCTTTCTTCCTCTTAGAGCCAGGTGCAACAGTTACACACACTCATTGCTCTGTTTTTCTCCTCTTGGCCTACATAAATATATTCATGAACACAATTCTCTTTAATCATTTAAAACTTTTAATTCTTGTTTTATTCTAATCATTTATGACAAATAATACACTACAAATGCTTGGCTCTGAATGCTTGGCTCTGAATGCTTGGCTCTGAAGGCTCGGCTCAAGATGCTCGGCTCTGGATGCTCGGCTCTGTATGCTCAGCTTTGAATGCTCAGCTCTGAATGCTCGGCTCTGAATGCCTGGCTCTGGATGCTTTGCTCTGGATGCTCGGCTCTGAATGCTCAGCTCTGGATGCTCGGCTGTGAATGCTTGGCTCTGGATGCTTGGCTCTGGATGCTTGGGTCTGAATGCTCAGCTCTGGATGCTCGGCTGTGAATGCTTGGCTCTGGATGCTTGGCTCTGGATGCTTGGCTCTGAATGCTCAGCTCTGGATGCTTGGCTCTGAATGCTCAGCTCTGGATGCTCTGCTGTGAATACTTGGCTCTAGATGCTTGGCTCTGAATGCTCGGCTCTGGATGCTCAGCTCTGAATGCTCGGCTCTGGATGCTCGGCTCTGGGTGTTCGGCTCTGAATGCTCGGCTCTGGATGCTCGGCTCTGGATGCCCTGAATGCTCAGCTTCGAATGCTCGGCTCTGAATGCTCGGCTCTGAATGCTTGGCTCTGAATTCTTGGCTCTGGATGCTTGGCTCTGGATGCTCGACTCTGGATGCTCAACTTTGAATGCTCGGCTCCGAATGCTCGGCTCTGAATGCTTGGCTCTGAATACTCTGCTCTGAATACTCTGCTCTGAATGCTCAGCTCTGAATGCTTGGCTCTGAATGCTTGGCTCTGAATACTCAGCTTTGAATGCTCGGCTCTGGATGCTCAGCTTTGAATGCTCGGCTCTGAATGCTCGGCTCTGAATGCTTGGCTCTGAATACTCAGCTCTGAATGCTCGGCTCTGAATGCTTGGCTCTGAATGCTTGGCTCTGAATACTCGGCTCTGAATGCTTGGCTCTGGATGCTTGGCTCTGGATGCTTGGCTCTGGATGCTCGGCTCTGAATGCTTGGCTCTGAATACTCGGCTCTGAATGCTCGGCTCTGAATGCTCGGCTCTGAATACTCGGCTCTGAATGCTTGGCTCTGAATGCTTGGCTCTGAAGGCTCGGCTCTAGATGCTCGGCTCTGGATGCTCGGCTCTGTATGCTCAGCTTTGAATGCTCGGCTCTGAATGCTCGGCTCTGAATGCTTGGCTCTGGATGCTTGGCTCTGGATGTTCGGCTTTGAATGCTGGGCTCTTGATTCTTGGCTCTGGATGCTCGGCTCTGGATGTTCGGCTCTGAATGCTTGGCTCTGAATACTCGGCTGTGAATGCTCGGCTCTGGATGCTTTGCTCTGGATGCTCGGCTCTGAATGCTCAGCTCTGGATGCTCGGCTGTGAATGCTTGGCTCTGGATGCTTGGCTCTGGATGCTTGGCTCTGAATGCTCTGCTCTGGATGCTCGGCTGTGAATGCTTGGCTCTGGATGCTTGGCTCTGGATGCTTGGCTCTGAATGCTCAGCTCTGGATGCTCTGCTGTGAATGCTTGGCTCTAGATGCTTGGCTCTGAATGCTCGGCTCTGGATGCTCAGCTCTGAATGCTCGGCTCTGGATGCTCGGCTCTGGATGTTCAGCTCTGAATGCTCGGCTCTGGATGCTCGGCTCTGGATGCCCTGAATGCTCAGCTTCGAATGCTTGGCTCTGGATGCTTGGCTCTGGATTCTTGGCTCTGGATGCTCGGCTCTGGATGTTCGGCTCTGAATGCTTGGCTCTGAATGCTCGGCTGTGAATGCTCGGCTCTGGATGCTTGGCTCTGGATGCTCGGCTCTGGATGCTCGGCTTTGGATGCTCGGCTCTGGATGCTCGGCTCTGAATGCTCAGCTCTGGATGCTCGGCTCTGGATGCTCGGCTCTGGATGTCCGGCTCTTAATGCTGGGCTCTGCATGCTCGGCTCTGGATGTCCTGAATGCTCAGCTTCGAATGCTCGGCTCTGGATGCTCAGCTCTGGATGTCCGGCTCTGAATGCTGGGCTCTGGATTCTTGGCTCTGGATGCTGGGCTCTGGATGCCCTGAATGCTCAGCTTCGAATGCTCGGCTCTGGATGCTCAGCTCTGGATGCTCAGCTCTGAATACTCAGCTCTGAATGCTCGGCTCTGGATGCTTGGCTCTGGATGCTTGGCTCTGGATGCTCGGCTCTGGATGCTCAGCTCTGGATGCTCGGCTGTGAATGCTTGGCTCTGGATGCTTGGCTCTGAATGCTCAGAAAACATTACCACCTTGTTCCAGGTTATTACTAACCTGCTAAACTGACCTTAATAAAACATGGCTGCTCAGTGGAGATCAGGCTGAAAAGATTAGTCTGCATCCTCTAAAGCTAAAAGTTCAGTCTGATTGGCCCCCCCAAGCAGAACGCCTCAGTAAAATGATGCAAAGATTTGCAAACGATGACATTCAGCCAGGGAAAATGATCCTAGAATATGATCTCTAAAGTAAATGAGTTTGTTTAAGGGCAGCTAACCCTCCTAAAGCTGATGTGATGTGTGCAGCAGGGCCTTCTGAGGCCAAATAGTCAACTGGGCCACATAGTTTGTCTCAGGTGAAGATATATAGATATCAGGTATATAGATAAAGGTATATAGATCAGAGTAAATGGTTAAACTACAGTCCAACTCGCTATGGTGGCATGTAGAGACGGAACCGCTTCCTTACCGTGGAGCTCAGGGGTGTTTTTCTGGTGGACGTCACAATGAAACCAGAGTCACCATCACTGAGGCAGATGGCGGAAAGGTTTCCATAAGGTTGGGCTTTGGTTGGTGTTTTCTTGTTGCTTAGTGAGAGCAGAGTCTTTCCTGAGGAACGTCCTGTTGATGTTGCATCAGTAGCTCAACATCATCAGCAAACATGTGACCTTAGCTTCCCTCAGCACCCTGTCATCCATCTCTTTTTCTGTTTTCCTCATCATGACCCGTGGTTCTCAGAAGCAGGTCCGGATACAGCTCATTGATCAGCAGGTCTGTCCCCCACCCCCCCACTGTCCTTTGCTGCATGGGTTGATTTTTTGGTTCTAACGGTTTGACAATGCTGAGTTTGTTGCTCTGCCATGCACTGTGCATGAACACAGGACCAGTACTAAGCTTTTAGGATGACAGCTGATGAAGCTGCCATCTATAGAGAACAGAACTGACCCAAGTGGACGGTTCTCGGTTATTCTCAGTTCTGGGTTCACCATCATAAACATCAGCTGTTGCAGAACTTTGACTCTCCATCTTCCAGCTTGTGAGCCTCAAAGACTGTGACACACTTTTGCTATAAATTAAAAATGGAAGGAATAAGGATTAATTTGCAAACTGGGTATATTTTAGAGCCCATTGTGATTAAAGACATAATAAAAGATGCCTGTGTCCCAGAATGGGCGTCTAAGGGTTGGAGCAGAAGTGATGCTCAGAGGGAAGTCTGGACTCATTCATGAGCAGCTCGGGTAGACGGCAGGTTGAGCAAACACAACATTTATCTAATGAAACGGTGAGAATATTGCTGCTTGGCTGCAGGAACACCGAGACAGCAGACAGCTCTAGAATCTAAGCTAACAGGTTAGCCTATGGCTACTATGGCTACTATGGTAACCAGGACCAGAAAATTTATTATCTGGTTCTGGTTACAATAATTATTGAAAAAGATGAAAAAGGATCATGTTGATTTCATCCCTAGAAACCAACAGAGACCAGATCATAGAGATGCTGATTCATGATGTTACAGGGTAGAAACAGAGCAGGTAGAGATGTCAGTGAAGAAACAGAACAGGTTGAGATGTCTGGATAGAAACAGAACAGGTAGAGATGTCAGTGAAGAAACAGAACAGGTTGAGATGTCTGGATAGAAACAGAACAGGTAGAGATGTTGCTGTAGAAACAGAACAGTTAGAGATGTCAGTGTAGAAACAGAACAGGTTGAGATGTCTGGATAGAAACAGAACAGGTAGAGATGTTGCTGTAGAAACAGAACAGGTAGAGATGTCTGGGTAGAAACAGAGCAGGTAGAGATGTCTGGGTAGAAACAGAACAGGTAGAGATGTCTGGATAGAAACAGAACAGGTAGAGATGTCAGTGTACAAACAGAACAGTAGAGATGTCAGTGTAGAAACAGAACAGGTTGAGATGTCTGGATAGAAACAGAGCAGGTAGAGATGTCAGTGTAGAAACAAAACAGTAGAGATGTCGGTGTATAAACAGAACAGGATGAGATGTCTGGATAGAAACAGAGCAGGTAGAGATGTCAGTGTAGAAACAAAACAGTAGAGATGGCGGTGTAGAAACAGAACAGGTAGAGATGTTGCTGTAGAAACAGAACAGGTAGAGATGTCTGGGTAGAAACAGAACAGGTTGAGATGTCTGGATAGAAACAGAACAGGTAGAGATGTCAGTGTAGAAACAGAACAGTAGAGATGTCGGTGTAGAAACAGAACAGTTAGAGATGTCAGTGTAGAAACAGAACAGGTTGAGATGTCTGGATAGAAACAGAACAGGTAGAGATGTTGGTGTAGAAACAGAACAGGTAGAGATGTCTGGGTAGAAACAGAGCAGGTAGAGATGTCTGGGTAGAAACAGAACAGGTAGAGATGTCTGGATAGAAACAGAACAGGTAGAGATGTCAGTGTAGAAACAGAACAGGTAGAGATGTTGCTGTAGAAACAGAACAGTTAGAGATGTCAGTGTAGAAACAGAACAGGTTGAGATGTCTGGATAGAAACAGAACAGGTAGAGATGTTGGTGTAGAAACAGAACAGGTAGAGATGTCTGGGTAGAAACAGAGCAGGTAGAGATGTCTGGGTAGAAACAGAACAGGTAGAGATGTCTGGATAAAAACAGAACAGGTAGAGATGTCAGTGTACAAACAGAACAGTAGAGATGTCAGTGTAGAAACAGAACAGGTTGAGATGTCTGGATAGAAACAGAGCAGGTAGAGATGTCAGTGTAGAAACAAAACAGTAGAGATGTCGGTGTATAAACAGAACAGGATGAGATGTCTGGATAGAAACAGAGCAGGTAGAGATGTCAGTGTAGAAACAAAACAGTAGAGATGGCGGTGTAGAAACAGAACAGGTAGAGATGTTGCTGTAGAAACAGAACAGGTAGAGATGTCTGGGTAGAAACAGAACAGGTTGAGATGTCTGGATAGAAACAGAACAGGTAGAGATGTCAGTGTAGAAACAGAACAGTAGAGATGTCGGTGTAGAAACAGAACAGGTAGAGATGTCAGTGTATAAACAGAACAGGTTGAGATGTCTGGATAGAAACAGAGCAGGTAGATATGTCAGTGTAGAAACAGAACAGTAGAGATGTCAGTGTATAAACAGAACAGGATGAGATGTCTGGGTAGAAACAGAACAGGTAGAGATGTTGCTGTAGAAACAGAACAGGTAGAGATGTCTGGGTAGAAACAGAACAGGTTGAGATGTCTGGATAGAAACAGAACAGGTAGAGATGTCAGTGTAGAAACAGAACAGTAGAGATGTCGGTGTAGAAACAGAACAGGTAGAGATGTCAGTGTATAAACAGAACAGGTTGAGATGTCTGGATAGAAACAGAGCAGGTAGATAAGTCAGTGTAGAAACAGAACAGTAGAGATGTCAGTGTAGAAAATGAGCAGGTAGAGATGTCTGGGTAGAAACAGAACAGTAGAGATGTAGGTGTAGAAACAGAACAGGTAGAGATGTCTGGGTAGAAACAGAACAGGTAGAGATGTCTGGGTAGAAATGGAACAGGTAGAGATGTCTGGGTAGAAACGGAACATGTAGAGATGTCAGTGTATAAACAGAACAGGTTGAGATGTCTGGATAGAAACAGAGCAGGTAGAGATGTCAGTGTAGAAACAAAACAGTAGAGATGTCAGTGTAGAAACAGAACAGGTAGAGATGTCTGGGTAGAAACAGAACAGGTAGAGATGTTGCTGTAGAAACAGAACAGGTAGAGATGTCTGGGTAGAAACAGAACAGGTTGAGATGTCTGGATAGAAACAGAGCAGGTAGAGATGTAAGTGTAGAAACACAAGAGTAGAGATGTCGGTGTTTAAACAGAACAGGTAGAGATGTTGCTGTAGAAACAAAACAGTAGAGATGTCGGTGTAGAAACAGAACAGGTAGAGATGTCTGGGTAGAAACAGAAAAGGTAGAGATGTTGCGGTAGAAACAGAACAGGTAGAGATGTCTGGGTAGAAACAGAACAGGTTGAGATGTCTGGATAGAAAAAGAGCAGGTAGATATGTCAGTGTAGAAACAGAACAGTAGAGATGTCAGTGTAGAAACAGAGCGGGTAGAGATGTCTGGGTAGAAACAGAACAGTAGAGATGTAGGTGTAGAAACAGAATAGGTAGAGATGTCTGGGTAGAAACAGAACAGGTAGAGATGTCTGGGTAGAAATGGAACAGGTAGAGATGTCTGGGTAGAAACGGAACATGTAGGGATGTTGGTGTAGAAACAGAACAGGTAGAGATGTCAGTGTAGAAACAGAACAGTAGAGATGTCAGTGTAGAAACAGAGCAGGTAGAGATGTCTGGGTAGAAACAGAACAGTAGAGATGTCGGTGTAGAAACAGAACAGGTAGAGATGTCTGGGTAGAAACAGAACAGGTAGAGATGTCAGTGTAGAAACAGAACAGGTTGAGATGTCAGTGTAGAAACAGAACAGGTAGGGATGTCTGGGTAGAAACAGAGCAGGTAGAGATGTCAGTGTAGAAACAGAACAGGTAGAGATGTCTGTGTAGAAACGGAACAGGTAGAGATGTCTGGGTAGAAACGGAACATGTAGAGATGTCCGGGTAGAATAAGAGCAGGTAGAGATGTCAGTGAAGAAACAGAACAGGTTGAGATGTCTGGATAGAAACAGAAAGGGTAGAGATGTTGCTGTAGAAACAGAACAGGTAGAGATGTCTGGGTAGAAACAGAGCAGGTAGAGATGTCTGGGTAGAAACAGAGCAGGTAGAGATGTCTGGGTAGAAACAGAACAGGTAGAGATGTCTGTGAAGAAACAGAACAGGTAGAGATGTCAGTGTAGAAACAGAACAGGTACAGATGTCTGGGTAGAAACAGAGCAGGTAGAGATGTCTGGGTAGAACAAGAACAGGTAGAGATGTCTGTGAAGAAACAGAACAGGTAGAGATGCCAGTATAGAAACAGAACAGGTAGAGATGTCAGTGTAGAAACGGAACAGGTAGAGATGTCAGTGTAGAAAGGGAACTGGTAGAGATTTCTGGGTAGAAAGAGAGCAGGTAGAGATGTCTGGGTAGAAACAGAGCATGTAGAGATGGCTGGGTAGAAACGGAACCTGTAGAGATGTCAGTGTAGAAACAGAACAGGTAGAGATGTCTGGGTAGAAACAGAACAGGTTGAGATGTCTGGATAGAAACAGAACAGGTAGAGATGTCTGGGTAGAAACAGAACAGGTATAGATGTCTGGGTAGAAACAGAACAGGTAGAGATGTCTGGGTAGAAATGGAACAGGTAGATATATCTGGGTAGAAACGGAACAGGTAGAGATGTCTGGGTAGAAATGGAACAGGTTGAGATATCTGGGTAGAAATGGAACAGGTAGAGATGTTGCTGTAGAAACAGAACAGGTAGAGATGTCTGGGTAGAAACAGAACAGGTTGAGATGTCTAGATAGAAACAGAACTGGTAGAGATGTCAGTGTAGAAACAGAACAGTAGAGATGTCGGTGTAGAAACAGAACAGGTAGAGATGTCAGTGTATAAACAGAACAGGTTGAGATGTCTGGGTAGAAACAGAGCAGGTAGAGATGTCTGGGTAGAAACAGAACAGTAGAGATGTCGGTGTAGAAACAGAATAGGTAGAGATGTCTGGGTAGAAATTGAGCATGTAGAGATGTCAGTGTAGAAACAGAGCAGGTAGAGATGTCTAGGTAGAAACAGAGCACGTAGAGATGGCTGAGTAGAAATGGAACAGGTAGAGATGTCTGGGTAGAAACGGAACATGTAGAGATGTCTGGGTAGAAACAGAAGAGGTAGAGATGCCAGTATAGAAACAGAACAGGTAGAGATGTCATTGTAGTAACAAAGCAGGTAGAGATGTCAGGGAAGAAACAGAACAGGTAGAGATGTCTGGGTAGACACAGAACAGGTAGAGATGTCTGGATAGAAACAGAACAGGTAGAGATGTCAGTGTACAAACAGAACAGTAGAGATGTCGGTGTAGAAACAGAACAGGTAGAGATGTCTGGGTAGAAACAGAACAGGTAGAGATGTTGCTGTAGAAACAGAACAGGTAGAGATGTCTGGGTAGAAACAGAACAGGTTGAGATGTCTAGATAGAAACAGAACTGGTAGAGATGTCAGTGTAGAAACAGAACAGTAGAGATGTCGGTGTAGAAACAGAACAGGTAGAGATGTCAGTGTATAAACAGAACAGGTTGAGATGTCTGGATAGAAACAGAGCAGGTAGAGATGTCAGTGTAGAAACAGAACAGTAGAGATGTCAGTGTAGAAACAGAGCAGGTAGAGATGTCTGGGTAGAAACAGAGCAGGTAGAGATGTCTGGGTAGAAACAGAACAGTAGAGATGTCGGTGTAGAAACAGAACAGGTAGAGATGTCTGGGTAGAAACAGAACAGGTAGAGATGTCAGTGTAGAAGCATAACAGGTTGAGATGTCTGGATAGAAACAAAACAGGTAGAGATGTTGGTGTAGAAACAGAACAGGTAGAGATGTCTGGGTAGAAACAGAGCAGGTAGAGATGTCGGTGTAGAAACAGAACAGGTAGAGATGTCTGTGTAGAAACGGAACAGGTAGAGATGTCTGGGTAGAATAAGAGCAGGTAGAGATGTCAGTGAAGAAACAGAACAGGTTGAGATGTCTGGATGGAAACAGAACAGGTAGAGATGTTGCTGTAGAAACAGAACAGGTAGAGATGTCTGGGTAGAAACAGAGCAGGTAGAGATGTCTGGGTAGAGATGTCTGGGTAGAAACAGAACAGGTAGAGATGTCTGGGTAGAAGAAGAACAGGTAGAGATGTCTGTGAAGAAACAGAACAGGTAGAGATGTCAGTGTAGAAACAGAACAGGTAGAGATGTCTGGGTAGAAACAGAGCAGGTAGAGATGTCTGGGTAGAACAAGAACAGGTAGAGATGTCTGTGAAGAAACAGAACAGGTAGAGATGCCAGTATAGAAACAGAACAGGTAGAGATGTCTGGGTAGAAATGGAACAGGTAGATATATCTGGGTAGAAACGGAACAGGTAGAGATGTCTGGGTAGAAATGGAACAGGTAGAGATATCTGGGTAGAAATGGAACAGGTAGAGATGTCAGTGTAGAAAGAGAACTGGTAGAGAATTCTGGGTAGAAACAGAGCAGGTAGAGATGTCTGGGTAGAAACAGAGCATGTAGAGATGGCTGGGTAGAAACGGAACATGTAAAGATGTCAGTGTAGAAACAGAACAGGTAGAGATGTCTGGGTAGAAACAGAACAGTAGAGATGTCGGTGTAGAAACAGAACAGGTAGAGATGTCTGGGTAGAAACAGAACAGGTAGAGATGTCAGTGTAGAAGCATAACAGGTTGAGATGTCTGGATAGAAACAAAACAGGTAGAGATGTTGGTGTAGAAACAGAACAGGTAGAGATGTCTGGGTAGAAACAGAGCAGGTAGAGATGTCGGTGTAGAAACAGAACAGGTAGAGATGTCTGTGTAGAAACGGAACAGGTAGAGATGTCTGGGTAGAATAAGAGCAGGTAGAGATGTCAGTGAAGAAACAGAACAGGTTGAGATGTCTGGATGGAAACAGAACAGGTAGAGATGTTGCTGTAGAAACAGAACAGGTAGAGATGTCTGGGTAGAAACAGAGCAGGTAGAGATGTCTGGGTAGAGATGTCTGGGTAGAAACAGAACAGGTAGAGATGTCTGGGTAGAAGAAGAACAGGTAGAGATGTCTGTGAAGAAACAGAACAGGTAGAGATGTCAGTGTAGAAACAGAACAGGTAGAGATGTCTGGGTAGAAACAGAGCAGGTAGAGATGTCTGGGTAGAACAAGAACAGGTAGAGATGTCTGTGAAGAAACAGAACAGGTAGAGATGCCAGTATAGAAACAGAACAGGTAGAGATGTCTGGGTAGAAATGGAACAGGTAGATATATCTGGGTAGAAACGGAACAGGTAGAGATGTCTGGGTAGAAATGGAACAGGTAGAGATATCTGGGTAGAAATGGAACAGGTAGAGATGTCAGTGTAGAAAGAGAACTGGTAGAGAATTCTGGGTAGAAACAGAGCAGGTAGAGATGTCTGGGTAGAAACAGAGCATGTAGAGATGGCTGGGTAGAAACGGAACATGTAAAGATGTCAGTGTAGAAACAGAACAGGTAGAGATGTCTGGGTAGAAACAGAACAGGTTGAGATGTCTGGATAGAAACAGAACAGGTAGATATATCTGGGTAGAAACGGAACAGGTAGAGATGTCTGGGTAGAAATGGAACAGGTAGAGATATCTGGGTAGAAATGGAACAGGTAGAGATATCTGGGTAGAAACAGAACAGGTAGAGATGTCTGGGTAGAAATGGAACAGGTAGAGATATCTGGGTAGAAACGGAACAGGTTGAGATGTCTGGATAGAAACAGAACAGGTAGAGATGTCTGGGTAGAAACAGAACAGGTAGAAATGTCTGTGAAGAAACAGAATAGGTCGAGATGTCTGGGTAGAAACAGAACAGGTAGAGATGTCTGGGTAGTAACAGAACAGGTAGAGATGTCTGGGTAGAAACGGAACATGTAGAGATGTCTGGGTAGAACAAGAACAGGTAGAGATGTCTGTGAAGAAACAGAACAGGTAGAGATGTCTGTGAAGAAACAGAACAGGTAGAGATGCCAGTATAGAAACAGAACAGGTAGAGATGTCATTGTAGAAACAGAACAGGTAGAGATGTCTGGGTAGAAACAGAGCAGGTAGAGATGTCTGGGTAGAAACAGAACAGGTAGAGATGTCGGTGTAGAAACAGAACAGGTAGAGATGTCTGGGTAGAAATGTAGCAGGTAGAGATGTCAGTGTAGAAACAAAGCAGGTAGAGATGTCAGGGAAGAAACAGAACAGGTAGAGATGTCTGGGTAGAAACAGAGCAGGTAGAGATGTCAGTGTAGAAACATAGCAGGTAGAGATGTCAGTGTAGAAACAGAACAGGTAGAGATATCTGGGTAGAAACAGAACAGGTAGAGATGTCTGGGTAGAAATGGAACAGGTAGAGATGTCTGGGTAGAAACAGAGCAGGTAGAGATGTCTGGGTAGAAACAGAGCAGGTAGAGATGTCTGGGTAGAAACAGAGCAGGTAGAGATGTCTGGGTAGAAACAGAACAGGTAGAGATGTCTGGGTAGAAGAAGAACAGGTAGAGATGTCTGAAGAAACAGAACAGGTAGAGATGTCTGGGTAGAAACAGAGCAGGTAGAGATGTCTGGGTAGAACAAGAACAGGTAGAGATGTCTGTGAAGAAACAGAACAGGTAGAGATGCCAGTATAGAAACAGAACAGGTAGATATGTCAGTGTAGAAACGGAACAGGTAGAGATGTCAGTGTAGAAAGGGAACTGGTAGAGATTTCTGGGTAGAAACAGAGCAGGTAGAGTTGTCTGGTTAGAAACAGAGCATGTAGAGATGGCTGGGTAAAAACGGAACATGTAGAGATGTCAGTGTAGAAACAGAACAGGTAGAGATGTCTGGGTAGAAACAGAACAGGTTGAGATGTCTGGATAGAAACAGAACAGGTAGAGATGTCTGGGTAGAAACAGAACAGGTATAGATGTCTGGGTAGAAATAGAACAGGTAGAGATGTCTGGGTAGAAATAGAACAGGTAGATATATCTGGGTAGAAACGGAACAGGTAGAGATGTCTGGGTAGAAATGGAAAAGGTAGAGATATCTGGGTAGAAATGGAACAGGTAGAGATATCTGGGTAGAAACAGAACAGGTAGAGATGTCTGGGTAGAAATGGAACAGGTAGAGATATCTGGGTAGAAACGGAACAGGTTGAGATGTCTGGGTAGAAACAGAACAGGTAGAGATGTCTGTGAAGAAACAGAACAGGTCGAGATGTCTGGGTAGAAACAGAACAGGTAGAGATGTCTGGGTAGAAACAGAATAGGTAGAGACGTCTGGGTAGAAACGGAACATGTAGAGATGTCTGGGTAGAACAAGAACAGGTAGAGATATCTGGGTAGAAACGGAACATGTAGAGATGTCTGGGTAGAACAAGAACAGGTAGAGATGTCTCTGAAGAAACAGAACAGGTAGAGATGTCTGTGAAGAAACAGAACAGGTAGAGATGTCTGGGTAGAAGAAGAACAGGTAGAGATGTCTGTGAAGAAACAGAACAGGTAGAGATGTCTGTGAAGAAACAGAACAGGTAGAGATGCCAGTATAGAAACAGAACAGGTAGAGATGTCATTGTAGAAACAGAACAGGTAGAGATGTCTGGGTAGAAACAGAGCAGGTAGAGATGTCTGGGTAGAAACAGAACAGGTAGAGATGTGGGTGTAGAAACAGAACAGGTAGAGATGTCTGGGTAGAAATGTAGCAGGTAGAGATGTCAGTGTAGAAACAAAGCAGGTAGAGATGTCAGGGAAGAAACAGAACAGGTAGAGATGTCTGGGTAGAAACAGAGCAGGTAGAGATGTCAGTGTAGAAACATAGCAGGTAGAGATGTCAGTGTAGAAACAGAACAGGTAGAGATATCTGGGTAGAAACAGAACAGGTAGAGATGTCTGGGTAGAAATGGAACAGGTAGAGATGTCTGGGTAGAAACAGAGCAGGTAGAGATGTCTGGGTAGAAACAGAGCAGGTAGAGATGTCTGGGTAGAAACAGAACAGGTAGAGATGTCTGGGTAGAAACAGAACAGGTAGAGATGTCTGGGTAGAAGAAGAACAGGTAGAGATGTCTGAAGAAACAGAACAGGTAGAGATGTCTGGGTAGAAACAGAGCAGGTAGAGATGTCTGGGTAGAACAAGAACAGGTAGAGATGTCTGTGAAGAAACAGAACAGGTAGAGATGCCAGTATAGAAACAGAACAGGTAGATATATCAGTGTAGAAACGGAACAGGTAGAGATGTCAGTGTAGAAAGGGAACTGGTAGAGATTTCTGGGTAGAAACAGAGCAGGTAGAGTTGTCTGGTTAGAAACAGAGCATGTAGAGATGGCTGGGTAAAAACGGAACATGTAGAGATGTCAGTGTAGAAACAGAACAGGTAGAGATGTCTGGGTAGAAACAGAACAGGTTGAGATGTCTGGATAGAAACAGAACAGGTAGAGATGTCTGGGTAGAAACAGAACAGGTATAGATGTCTGGGTAGAAATAGAACAGGTAGAGATGTCTGGGTAGAAATGGAACAGGTAGATATATCTGGGTAGAAACGGAACAGGTAGAGATGTCTGGGTAGAAATGGAAAAGGTAGAGATATCTGGGTAGAAATGGAACAGGTAGAGATATCTGGGTAGAAACAGAACAGGTAGAGATGTCTGGGTAGAAATGGAACAGGTAGAGATATCTGGGTAGAAACGGAACAGGTCGAGATGTCTGGGTAGAAACGGAACATGTAGAGATGTCTGGGTAGAACAAGAACAGGTAGAGATATCTGGGTAGAAACGGAACATGTAGAGATGTCTGGGTAGAACAAGAACAGGTAGAGATGTCTCTGAAGAAACAGAACAGGTAGAGATGTCTGTGAAGAAACAGAACAGGTAGAGATGTCTGTGAAGAAACAGAACAGGTAGAGATGTCTGGGTAGAAGAAGAACAGGTAGAGATGTCTGTGAAGAAACAGAACAGGTAGAGATGTCAGTGTAGAAACAGAACAGGTAGAGATGTCTGGGTAGAAACAGAGCAGGTAGAGATGTCTGGGTAGAACAAGAACAGGTAGAGATGTCTGTGAAGAAACAGAACAGGTAGAGATGCCAGTATAGAAACAGAACAGGTAGAGATGTCAGTGTAGAAACGGAACAGGTAGAGATGTCAGTGTAGAAAGGGAACTGGTAGAGATTTCTGGGTAGAAACAGAGCAGGTAGAGATGTCTGGTTAGAAACAGAGCATGTAGAGATGGCTGGGTAGAAACGGAACATGTAGAGATGTCAGTGTAGAAACAGAACAGGTAGAGATGTCTGGGTAGAAACAGAACAGGTTGAGATGTCTGGATAGAAACAGAACAGGTAGAGATGTCTGGGTAGAAACAGAACAGGTATAGATGTCTGGGTAGAAATAGAACAGGTAGAGATGTCTGGGTAGAAATGGAACAGGTAGATATATCTGGGTAGAAACGGAACAGGTAGAGATGTCTGGGTAGAAATGGAACAGGTAGAGATATCTGGGTAGAAATGGAACAGGTAGAGTAATCTGGGTAGAAACAGAACAGGTAGAGATGTCTGGGTAGAAATGGAACAGGTAGAGATATCTGGGTAGAAACGGAACAGGTTGAGATGTCTGGGTAGAAACAGAACAGGTAGAGATGTCTGTGAAGAAACAGAACAGGTCGAGATGTCTGGGTAGAAACAGAACAGGTAGAGATGTCTGGGTAGAAACAGAACAGGTAGAGATGTCTGGGTAGAAACGGAACATGTAGAGATGTCTGGGTAGAACAAGAACAGGTAGAGATATCTGGGTAGAAACGGAACATGTAGAGATTTCTGGGTAGAACAAGAACAGGTAGAGATGTCTCTGAAGAAACAGAACAGGTAGAGATGTCTGAAGAAACAGAACAGGTAGAGATGGCTGTGAAGAAACAGAACAGGTAGAGATGTCTGTGAAGAAACAGAACAGGTAGAGATGCCAGTATAGAAACAGAACAGGTAGAGATGTCATTGTAGAAACAGAACAGGTAGAGATGTCTGGGTAGAAACAGAGCAGGTAGAGATGTTGGTGTAGAAACAGAACAGGTAGAGATGTCTGGGTAGAAAGGGAACAGGTAGAGATGTCAGTGTAGAAACAGAGCAGGTAGAGACGTCAGGGAGAAAACAGAACAGGTAGAGATATCAGTGTAGAAACAGAACAGGTAGAGATGTCTGGATAGAAACAGAACAGGTAGAGATGTCTGGGTAGAAACAGAGCAGGTAGAGATGTGTGTGTAGAAACAGAACAGGTAGAGATGTCTGGGTAGAAACGGAGCAGGTAGAGATGTGTGTGTAGAAACAGAACAGGTAGAGATGTCTGGGTAGAAATTGAGCATGTAGAGATGTCAGTGTAGAAACAGAGCAGGTAGAGATGTCTAGGTAGGAACAGAGCACGTAGAGATGGCTGAGTAGAAATGGAACAGGTAGAGATGTCTGGGTAGAAACAGAACATGTAGAGATGTCTGGGTAGAAACAGAAGAGGTAGAGATGCCAGTATAGAAACAGAACAGGTAGAGATGTCATTGTAGAAACGGAACAGGTAGAGATGTCTGGGTAGAAACAGAGCAGGTAGAGATGTCTGGGTAGAAACAGAACAGGTAGAGATGTCGGTGTAGAAACAGAACAGGTAGAGATGTCTGGGTAGAAATGTAGCAGGTAGAGATGTCAGTGTAGAAACAAAGCAGGTAGAGATGTCAGGGAAGAAACAGAACAGGTAGAGATGTCTGGGTAGACACAGAGCAGGTAGAGATATCTGGGTAGAAACAGAGCAGGTAGAGATGTCAGTGTAGAAACAGAGCAGGTCGAGATGTCTGGGTAGAAACAGAACAGGTAGAGATGTCTGGGTAGAAACAGAGCAGGTAGAGATGTCTGTGTAGAAACAGAGCACGTAGAGATGGCTGAGTAGAAACAGAACAGGTAGAGATGTCTGGGTAGAAACAGAACAGGTAGAGATGTCTGGGTAGAAACAGAGCAGGTAGAGATGTCTGTGTAGAAACAGAACAGGTAGAGATGTCAGTGTAGAAACAGAGCACGTAGAGATGGCTGAGTAGAAACAGAGCATGTAGAGATGGCTGGGTAGAAATGGAACATGTAGAGATGTCAGTGTAGAAACAGAACAGGTAGAGATGTCTGGGTAGAAACAGAACAGGTTGAGATGTCTGGATAGAAACAGAACAGGTAGAGATGTCTGGGTAGAAACAGAACAGGTATAGATGTCAGGGTAGAAATGGAACAGGTAGATATATCTGGGTAGAAACGGAACAGGTAGAGATGTCTGGGTAGAAATGGAACAGGTAGATATATCTGGGTAGAAACGGAACAGGTAGAGATGTCTGGGTAGAAATGGAACAGGTAGAGATATCTGGGTAGAAACAGAACAGGTAGAGATGTCTGGGTAGAAATGGAACAGGTAGAGATATCTGGGTAGAAACGGAACAGGTTGAGATGTCTGGATAGAAACGGAACAGGTAGAGATGTCTGGGTAGAAACAGAACAGGTAGAGATGTCTGTGAAGAAACAGAACAGGTCGAGATGTCTGGGTAGAAACAGAACAGGTAGAGATGTCTGGGTAGAAACAGAACAGGTAGAGATGTCTGGGTAGAAACAGAACATGTAGAGATGTCTGGGTAGAACAAGAACAGGTAGAGATGTCTGTGAAGAAACAGAACAGGTAGAGATGTCTGTGAAGAAACAGAACAGGTAGAGATGCCAGTATATAAACAGAACAGGTAGAGATGTCATTGTAGAAACAGAACAGGTAGAGATGTCTGGGTAGAAAGGGAACAGGTAGAGATGTCAGTGTAGAAATAGAGCAGGTAGAGACGTCAGGGAGAAAACAGAACAGGTAGAGATATCAGTGTAGAAACAGAACAGGTAGAGATGTCTGTGAAGAAACCGAACAGGTAGAGATGTCTGTGAAGAAACAGAACAGGTAGAGATGTCTGTCAAGAAACAGAACATGTAGAGATGCCAGTATAGAGACAGAACAGGTAGAGATGTTGGTGTAGAAACAGAACAGGTAGAGATGTTTGGGTAGAAAGGGAAAAGGTAGAGATGTAAGCGTAGAAACAGAGCAGGTAGAGACGTCAGGGAGAAAACAGAACAGGTAGAGATGTCTTTGAAGGAACAGAATAGGTAGAGATGTCTGTCAAGAAACAGAACATGTAGAGATGCCAGTATAGAAACAGAACAGGTAGAGATGTTGGTGTAGAAACAGAACAGGTAGAGATGTTTGGGTAGAAAGGGAACAGGTAGAGATGTCAGCGTAGAAACAGAGCAGGTAGAGACGTCAGGGAGAAAACAGAACAGGTAAAGATATCAGTGTAGAAACAGAACAGGTAGAGATGTCTGGATAGAAACAGAACAGGTAGAGATGTCTGGGTAGAAACAGAGCAGGTAGAGATGTGTATGTAGAAACAGAACAGGTAGAGATGTCTGGGTAGAAATTGAGCATGTAGAGATGTCAGTGTAGAAACAGAGCAGGTAGAGATGTCTAGGTAGAAACAGAGCACGTAGAGATGGCTGAGTAGAAATGGAACATGTAGAGATGTCTGGGTAGAACAAGAACAGGTAGAGATGTCTGTGAAGAAACAGAAGAGGTAGAGATGCCAGTATAGAAACAGAACAGGTAGAGATGTCATTGTAGAAACGGAACAGGTAGAGATGTCTGGGTAGAAACGGAACAGGTAGAGATGTCTGGGTAGAAACAGAGCAGGTAGAGATGTCTGGGTAGAAACAGAACAGGTAGAGATGTCGGTGTAGAAACAGAACAGGTAGAGATGTCTGGGTAGAAATGTAGCAGGTAGAGATGTCAGTGTAGAAACAAAGCAGGTAGAGATGTCAGGGAAGAAACAGAACAGGTAGAGATGTCTGGGTAGAAACAGAACAGGTAGAGATGTCTGGGTAGAAACAGAGCAGGTAGAGATGTCAGTGTAGAAACAGAGCAGGTAGAGATGTCTGGGTAGAAATGGAACAGGTAGAGATATCTGGGTAGAAACAGAACAGGTAGAGATGTCTGGGTAGAAATGGAACAGGTAGAGATATCTGGGTAGAAACGGAACAGGTTGAGATGTGTGGATAGAAACGGAACAGGTAGAGATGTCTGGGTAGAAACAGAACAGGTAGAGATGTCTGTGAAGAAACAGAACAGGTCGAGATGTCTGGGTAGAAACAGAACAGGTAGAGATGTCTGGGTAGAAACAGAACAGGTAGAGATGTCTGGGTAGAAACAGAGCAGGTAGAGATGTCTGGGTAGAAACAGAACAGGTAGAGATGTCGGTGTAGAAACAGAACAGGTAGAGATGTCTGGGTAGAAATGTAGCAGGTAGAGATGTCAGTGTAGAAACAAAGCAGGTAGAGATGTCAGGGAAGAAACAGAACAGGTAGAGATGTCTGGGTAGACACAGAGCAGGTAGAGATGTCTGGGTAGAAACAGAGCAGGTAGAGATGTCAGTGTAGAAACAGAGCAGGTCGAGATGTCTGGGTAGAAACAGAACAGGTAGAGATGTCTGGGTAGAAACAGAGCAGGTAGAGATGTCTGTGTAGAAACAGAGCACGTAGAGATGGCTGAGTAGAAACAGAACAGGTAGAGATGTCTGGGTAGAAACAGAACAGGTAGAGATGTCTGGGTAGAAACAGAGCAGGTAGAGATGTCTGTGTAGAAACAGAACAGGTAGAGATGTCAGTGTAGAAACAGAGCACGTAGAGATGGCTGAGTAGAAACAGAGCATGTAGAGATGGCTGGGTAGAAATGGAACATGTAGAGATGTCAGTGTAGAAACAGAACAGGTAGAGATGTCTGGGTAGAAACAGAACAGGTTGAGATGTCTGGATAGAAACAGAACAGGTAGAGATGTCTGGGTAGAAACAGAACAGGTATAGATGTCAGGGTAGAAATGGAACAGGTAGATATATCTGGGTAGAAACGGAACAGGTAGAGATGTCTGGGTAGAAATGGAACAGGTAGATATATCTGGGTAGAAACGGAACAGGTAGAGATGTCTGGGTAGAAATGGAACAGGTAGAGATATCTGGGTAGAAACAGAACAGGTAGAGATGTCTGGGTAGAAATGGAACAGGTAGAGATATCTGGGTAGAAACGGAACAGGTTGAGATGTCTGGATAGAAACGGAACAGGTAGAGATGTCTGGGTAGAAACAGAACAGGTAGAGATGTCTGTGAAGAAACAGAACAGGTCGAGATGTCTGGGTAGAAACAGAACAGGTAGAGATGTCTGGGTAGAAACAGAACAGGTCGAGATGTCTGGGTAGAAACAGAACAGGTAGACATGTCTGGGTAGAAACGGAACATGTAGAGATGTCTGGGTAGAACAAGAACAGGTAGAGATGTCTGTGAAGAAACAGAACAGGTAGAGATGTCTGTGAAGAAACAGAACAGGTAGATATGCCAGTATATAAACAGAACAGGTAGAGATTTCATTGTAGAAACAGAACAGGTAGAGATGTCTGGGTAGAAAGGGAACAGGTAGAGATGTCAGTGTAGAAATAGAGCAGGTAGAGACGTCAGGGAGAAAACAGAACAGGTAGAGATATCAGTGTAGAAACAGAACAGGTAGAGATGTCTGTGAAGAAACCGAACAGGTAGAGATGTCTGTGAAGAAACAGAACAGGTAGAGATGTCTGTCAAGAAACAGAACAGGTAGAGATGCCAGTATAGAGACAGAACAGGTAGAGATGTTGGTGTAGAAACAGAACAGGTAGAGATGTTTGGGTAGAAAGGGAAAAGGTAGAGATGTAAGCGTAGAAACAGAGCAGGTAGAGACGTCAGGGAGAAAACAGAACAGGTAGAGATGTCTTTGAAGGAACAGAATAGGTAGAGATGTCTGTCAAGAAACAGAACAGGTAGAGATGCCAGTATAGAAACAGAACAGGTAGAGATGTTGGTGTAGAAACAGAACAGGTAGAGATGTTTGGGTAGAAAGGGAACAGGTAGAGATGTCAGCGTAGAAACAGAGCAGGTAGAGACGTCAGGGAGAAAACAGAACAGGTAAAGATATCAGTGTAGAAACAGAACAGGTAGAGATGTCTGGATAGAAACAGAACAGGTAGAGATGTCTGGGTAGAAACAGAGCAGGTAGAGATGTGTATGTAGAAACAGAACAGGTAGAGATGTCTGGGTAGAAATTGAGCATGTAGAGATGTCAGTGTAGAAACAGAGCAGGTAGAGATGTCTAGGTAGAAACAGAGCACGTAGAGATGGCTGAGTAGAAATGGAACATGTAGAGATGTCTGGGTAGAACAAGAACAGGTAGAGATGTCTGTGAAGAAACAGAAGAGGTAGAGATGCCAGTATAGAAACAGAACAGGTAGAGATGTCATTGTAGAAACGGAACAGGTAGAGATGTCTGGGTAGAAACGGAACAGGTAGAGATGTCTGGGTAGAAACAGAGCAGGTAGAGATGTCTGGGTAGAAACAGAACAGGTAGAGATGTCGGTGTAGAAACAGAACAGGTAGAGATGTCTGGGTAGAAATGTAGCAGGTAGAGATGTCAGTGTAGAAACAAAGCAGGTAGAGATGTCAGGGAAGAAACAGAACAGGTAGAGATGTCTGGGTAGAAACAGAACAGGTAGAGATGTCTGGGTAGAAACAGAGCAGGTAGAGATGTCAGTGTAGAAACAGAGCAGGTAGAGATGTCAGTGTAGAAACAGAGCAGGTAGAGATGTCTGGGTAGAAATGGAACAGGTAGAGATATCTGGGTAGAAACAGAACAGGTAGAGATGTCTGGGTAGAAATGGAACAGGTAGAGATATCTGGGTAGAAACGGAACAGGTTGAGATGTCTGGATAGAAACGGAACAGGTAGAGATGTCTGGGTAGAAACAGAACAGGTAGAGATGTCTGTGAAGAAACAGAACAGGTCGAGATGTCTGGGTAGAAACAGAACAGGTAGAGATGTCTGGGTAGAAACAGAACAGGTAGAGATGTCTGGGTAGAAACGGAACATGTAGAGATGTCTGGGTAGAACAAGAACAGGTAGAGATGTCTGTGAAGAAACAGAACAGGTAGAGATGTCTGTGAAGAAACAGAACAGGTAGAGATGTCTGTGAAGAAACAGAACAGGTAGAGATGCCAGTATATAAACAGAACAGGTAGAGATGTCATTGTAGAAACAGAACAGGTAGAGATGTCTGGGTAGAAAGGGAACAGGTAGAGATGTCAGTGTAGAAATAGAGCAGGTAGAGACGTCAGGGAGAAAACAGAACAGGTAGAGATATCAGTGTAGAAACAGAACAGGTAGAGATGTCTGTGAAGAAACCGAACAGGTAGAGATGTCTGTGAAGAAACAGAACAGGTAGAGATGTCTGTCAAGAAACAGAACAGGTAGAGATGCCAGTATAGAGACAGAACAGGTAGAGATGTTGGTGTAGAAACAGAACAGGTAGAGATGTTTGGGTAGAAAGGGAAAAGGTAGAGATGTAAGCGTAGAAACAGAGCAGGTAGAGACGTCAGGGAGAAAACAGAACAGGTAGAGATGTCTTTGAAGGAACAGAACAGGTAGAGATGTCTGTCAAGAAACAGAACAGGTAGAGATGCCAGTATAGAAACAGAACAGGTAGAGATGTTGGTGTAGAAACAGAACAGGTAGAGATGTTTGGGTAGAAAGGGAACAGGTAGAGATGTCAGCGTAGAAACAGAGCAGGTAGAGACGTCAGGGAGAAAACAGAACAGGTAGAGATATCAGTGTAGAAACAGAACAGGTAGAGATGTCTGGATAGAAACAGAACAGGTAGAGATGTCTGGGTAGAAACAGAGCAGGTAGAGATGTGTATGTAGAAACAGAACAGGTAGAGATGTCTGGGTAGAAATTGAGCATGTAGAGATGTCAGTGTAGAAACAGAGCAGGTAGAGATGTCTAGGTAGAAACAGAGCACGTAGAGATGGCTGAGTAGAAATGGAACATGTAGAGATGTCTGGGTAGAACAAGAACAGGTAGAGATGTCTGTGAAGAAACAGAAGAGGTAGAGATGCCAGTATAGAAACAGAACAGGTAGAGATGTCATTGTAGAAACGGAACAGGTAGAGATGTCTGGGTAGAAACGGAACAGGTAGAGATGTCTGGGTAGAAACAGAGCAGGTAGAGATGTCTGGGTAGAAACAGAACAGGTAGAGATGTCGGTGTAGAAACAGAACAGGTAGAGATGTCTGGGTAGAAATGTAGCAGGTAGAGATGTCAGTGTAGAAACAAAGCAGGTAGAGATGTCAGGGAAGAAACAGAACAGGTAGAGATGTCTGGGTAGAAACAGAAAAGGTAGAGATGTCTGGGTAGAAACAGAGCAGGTAGAGATGTCAGTGTAGAAACAGAGCAGGTAGAGATGTCAGTGTAGAAACAGAGCAGGTAGAGATGTCTGGGTAGAAACAGAACAGGTAGAGATGTCTGGGTAGAAACAGAGCAGGTAGAGATGTCTGTGTAGAAACAGAGCACATAGAGATGGCTGAGTAGAAACAGAACAGGTAGAGATGTCTGGGTAGAAACAGAGCAGGTAGAGATGTCTGTGTAGAAACAGAACAGGTAGAGATGTCTGGGTAGAAACAGAACAGGTAGAGATGTCTGGATAGAAACAGAACAGGTAGAGATGGCTGAGTAGAAATGGAACAGGTAGAGATGTCAGTGTAGAAACAGAGCCCGTAGAGATGGCTGAGTAGAAATGGAACAGGTAGAGATTTCTGAGTAGAAATGGAACAGGTAGAGATTTCTGAGTAGAAATGGAACAGGTAGAACCATATTTTAAATTGGTAAAACAGATTCAGATCAAGTCACCAACTACTTTTCCTCAGAAGCAGAAGCTTCTGCTGTAACATAAGCACTTTAAACCTTAACCGGTTGGTCTAATCCAGAACCGGTTCCTCTAAACCTGAACAGGTTGGTCTAATCCAGAACCGATTCCTCTAAACCTGAACGGGTTGGTCTAATCCAGAACCGATTCCTCTAAACCTGAACGGGTTGGTCTAATCCAGAACCGATTCCTCTAAACCTGAACGGGTTGGTCTAATCCAGAACCAGTTCCTCTAAACCTGAACGGGTTGGTCTAATCCAGAACCGATTCCTCTAAACCTGAACGGGTTGGTCTAATCCAGAACCGGTTCCTCTAAACCTGAACGGGTTGGTCTAATCCAGAACCGATTCCTCTAAACCTGAACGGGTTGGTCTAATTCAGAACGGGTTCCTCTAAACCTGAACGGGTTGGTCTAATCCAGAACGGGTTCCTCTAAACCTGAACGGGTTGGTCTAATCCAGAACCGATTCCTCTAAACCTGAACGGGTTGGTCTAATCCAGAACCGATTCCTCTAAACCTGAACGGGTTGGTCTAATCCAGAACCGATTCCTCTAAACCTGAACGGGTTGGTCTAATCCAGAACCGATTCCTCTAATCCATAACGGGTTCCTCTAATCCAGGACAGGTTCCTCTAATCCAGAACGGGTTCCTCTAATCCAGAACGGGTTCCTCTAATTCAGAACCTGCTCCTCTAAACCATAACGGGTTCCTCTAATCCATAACGGGTTCCTCTAATCCATAACGGGTTCCTCTAATTCAGAACGGGTCCCTCTAATTCAGAACCTGCTTCTCTAAACCATAACGGGTTCCTCTAATCCAGAACGGGTTCCTCTAATCCATAACGGGTTCCTCTAATCCAGAACGGGTTCCTCTAATTCAGAACCTGCTTCTCTAAACCATAACGGGTTCCTCTAATCCAGAACGGGTTCCTCTAATCCAGAACGGGTTCCTCTAATCCAGAACGGGTTCCTCTAATTCAGAACGGGTTCCTCTAATCCAGACGGGTTCCTCTAATCCAGAAGCTGTTCCTCTAAACCTGAACGGGTTCCTCTAATCCAGAAGCTGTTCCTCTAAACCTGAACGGGTTCCTCTAATCCAGACTAATCGTTTGGGCTCCAGCCGTGTGCTTTTGGATGTGGAAGCCTAAAGGGGGGGTGGTTTAGTAGCCGTTGGAGTTCTGAAGGGAACCGTTGGACCTGTGCTCGGTTTCACACGTGGTGGTTTGTGTTTCAGGTAACTCGGACCTCCTCTGAGAGCATCACTTCAGTTCCTGCATCCAGTGCTTCTGGCTCGCCCAGCAGAGTCATCTATGTACGCCTCCTCTGGCTCCTCAAGTTCTAAGAAACAGGAAAAGCTCCCTATTCAACTTTTCTACTTGTGTTCTGGTACCAGGCCAAACTGGGAGAGGAGATGCTGGACTACAAGGACCTGGCAGCTCTTCCAAAGACCAAGGCTATCTACAACATCGACAGGCCTGACATGCTGTCCTACTCCCCTTATGTCAGCTACCTGTCTGAGGAGAGGCATTACGGAGAGGTACAGAACCATTCTCTGGCTCTGAATGGGGATGGCTGCGTTCTTCTAGAACAGCGTTTTTCAAGCCTGGTCTTTAAGTCACCTGCTCTGCATGTTTTGGATGTTTCTGAGCATCAGAACACCTGATTCAGATGATCGCAGTTCAGCAAAGCCTGATAACCTGCTATCAATTGATAACAGGTGTGTGAAAGCTGGGAAACATGTAGAACATGTAGAGCTGTGTGCCTTTAGGACCAGGGTTGAAAAACACTGATCTAAAGCAGAGAAACAACAAAACAGAATTCAACACTTTATCTCAGGGCCCTTTAGAGAAATAATCCAGTTAGATGAAGGGTTCAAAGTTTTCTATCTAAGGAAAACCAGCTGATAGCATCAACTCAGACATAGAAAAAGAAGCATAGATACAAAGGGCAACTGTCAACCAGCTCCACAGACAAGATGAAGCTACCATGAAAAAAAGCAGAGAGAGCAGAAGGTTAGAGATTGAACTAACAGATTCTGCAGAGTGGGAGAATAGAGATAGAATGAAGCAGAATGATGAAAAAGGGTCCCTATGTCCTCCAGCAGTCTAAGCCTATAGCAGTAGAACTATAGAGATAGAATGAAGCAGAATGATGAAAAAGGGTCCCTATGTCCTCCAGCAGTCTAAGCCTATAGCAGTAGAACTATAGAGATAGAATGAAGCAGAATGATGAAAAAGGGTCCCTATGTCCTCCAGCAGTCTAAGCCTATAGCAGCAGAACTATAGAGATAGAATGAAGCAGAATGATGAAAAAGGGGCCCCTATGTCCTCCAGCAGTCTAAGCCTATAGCAGCAGAACTATAGAGATAGATCAGGATGGTTTTAAGTTTGGGGACCTGATAAAAAGCTGCTTTAATCCTCAGAATAAGCTGAACACAGTCGATCTGCTCCGTCTGCATTTTATTTAATTGGAGCATTTAGAAAACGAGTCGGATCGGACCTCCTGCTGCAGAACCAAGTTCTCGGTTCTGCTGGTCCATCTTTATGCTTTAAATGTGACCCAATGAGGAACAGAGGAAGGAATCCATCAGTTCAGAACCTGATGTTCATCTCAGCCAGATGATGGTCATGCTGCTGGTCATCATCATCATCATCATCATCCAGACCTTCATCATAATAACTGCTGTCTCTCCTTTGCAGTCCCCCCAGCTGCTTTCTCCTGCCCCCACTGAGGTAATGTGACACCACGCCCTTCCTTCCTTCCTTCCTTCCTTCCTTCCTTCCTTCCTTCCCTTTCTTCCTTCCTTCCTTCCTTCCTTCCTTCCTTCCTTCCCTCCCTCCCTCCCTCCTTCCTTCCTTCCTTCCTTCCTTCCTTCCTTCCTTCCTTCCTTCCTTCCTTTCCATCCATCCTTCCTTCCTTCCTTTCCTTCCCTCCTTCCTTTCCTTCCTTCCTTCCTTCCTCCCTCCTTCCTTTTCATCCATCCATCCTTCCTTCCTTCCTTCCTTCCTTCCTTCCTTCCTTCCTTCCTTCCTTCCTTCCTTCCCTCCTTCCTTTCCTTCCTTCCTTCCTTCCTTCCTTCCTTCCTTCCTCCCTCCTTCCTTTTCATCCATCCATCCTTCCTTCCTCCCTTCCTTCCTTCCTTCCTTCCTCCCTCCTTCCTTTTCATCCATCCATCCTTCCTTCCTCCCTTCCTTCATTCCTTCCTTCCTTCCTTCCGTCCTCCCTCCCTCCCTTCCTTCCTCCTTTCTTCCTTCCTTCCTTCCTTCCCTCCTTCCTTTCCTTCCTTCCTTCCTTCCTTCCTTCCTTCCTTTCCTTCCTTCCTTCCTCCCTCCTTCCTTTCCATCCATCCTCCCTCCCTCCCTTTCTTCCGTCCTTCCTTCCTTCCTTCCTTCCCTCTTTCCTTTCCTTCCTTCCTTCCTTCCTTCCTTCCTTCCTTTCCATCCATCCTTCCTTCCTTCCTTTCCTTCCCTCCTTCCTTTCCTTCCTTCCTTCCTTCCTCCCTCCTTCCTTTTCATCCATCCATCCTTCCTTCCTCCCTTCCTTCCTTCCTTCCTTCCTTCCTTCCTTCCTTCCTTCCTTCCCTCCTTCCTTTCCTTCCTTCCTTCCTTCCTTCCTTCCTTCCTTCCTCCCTCCTTCCTTTTCATCCATCCATCCTTCCTTCCTTCCTTCCTTCCTTCCTTCCTTCCTTCCTTCCTTCCTTCCTTCCTTCCGTCCTTCCTTTCCTTCCCTCCATCCTTTCCTTCCTTCCTTCCTTCCTTCCTCCCTCCTTCCTTTTCATCCATCCATCCTTCCTTCCTCCCTTCCTTCATTCCTTCCTTCCTTCCTTCTGTCCTCCCTCCCTCCCTTCCTTCCTCCTTTCTTCCTTCCTTCCTTCCTTCCTTCCCTCCTTCCTTTCCTTCCTTCCTTCCTCCCTCCCTCCCTTCCTTCCTCCTTTCTTCCTTCCTTCCTTCCTTCCCTCCTTCCTTTCCTTCCTTCCTTCCTTCCTTCCTTCCTTCCTTCCTTCCTTCCTTCCTCCCTCAGGGTTTCCAGATTTCAAACAGAACCAGGAGGAAAAAGTTGAATCTATAGTGAGAAGCTTTAGAGAAGGAGACAGAAGAAGGTCCAGAATGTGTCCAACCAGCCGATGGTTGGAGACGCCATCCGTCCATGAGGGACGTTTCTACACCTGCTTCTAAAGTTTCAGCTTTTAACATTAAACCTTTTAACAAGGAGGAAAGAAAAAGTCAAACATGGCAGAAAGTCTGATGCAGAGATGAAGGTGATCTAGGAAATGTTCATTTGAAGCTGAACTCAGCCAGAGGAGAAAGCTGCTAAAGATCTAATGTCCTTGAAGGCCTCACTTCTGTCTGCTGAATCCATCCTCTGCTGGAGCTCAGAGACTCAAAGGAGCGTCTGGGTCCCTTCCTGTGTTTGTGTTTCCAGGGTGACGGGGAGAAGTCCCCCCGCCAGCGGAGGCCCTCCAGCCCCAGCTCCAACAGCTCTGTGGGCGGCTACGGACGCTACACGCCGTCGCGTTCCCCTCAGAACTTCAGCAGAGCAGGTGAGGATCCACTTTCTGCTTCTTCTTCCTGCCAAGCTTGGAATTAGAACATGGACTTTGTCCTCATCTGCTGTGGACATTCTGGGGACATTCTGCTGGGGACATTCTGGGACTTTGCACCTACCGATAATATTAATCATTTCTACTAAAGTGACATATATTCTATTTATATCTATTATAAAGTGTTTTGATCCATCAAATGTTTGTGGAAGCACGTCTTTACTCCTCGCCTTATTCTGTTGGATGTCCAGGACCAGAGGTGGACATGACTGGTAAAACCAGCAGCCTACCTCCACCCAAACCCCACCTGGGCGGAGCAAAGAGCCCCTCCACCTTAGCCAGGGCCACCGCCTCCCTCCCTAAGAACTACTCTGTGGGGACTAAAGGGGGCGCTGGGGCTGTAGGCCTTGGCAAGTACTCTCCCACACCAGCAGGAGGCAGCGCAGGCTTGTCTCTACAGCTGAACCCCACAACCCTGGCAATGCTTCAGCAGCACAACTACGTGCCCTACTTCCAAGGTACCAGAGGCGGTCTGAGCAGCTGAGGACCAGCATGCTTTGCTGCGCTTGTTGCTGCTTTAGAGACCAACAGAAAACGCTGAATCTCCTGAAGCAACTTCCAGGTTTCCTGGTTTCTCTGAGAAGCAGCAACATGCAGCTCAGCTCTAACAGAGGCGTGAAGTGGAGGCTTTATGGATTAACCGCATGAGGAGCCTGATGGATCCACATGGAGCCATCATGGTTCACAAACTCTTTCTCCGTGGTTCTCTGTGGTTCTCTGTGGTTCTCTGTGGTTCTCAATGGTTATCCGTTGTTCTCTGTGGTTCTCCGTGGTTCTCTGTGGTTCTCTGTGGTTATCTGTGGTTCTCCCTGGTTCTCTGTGGTTCTCCGTGGTTCTCTGTGGTTCTCCGTGGTTCTCCGTGGTTCTCTGTGGTTCTCTGTGGTTCTCCGTGGTTCTCTGTGGTTCTCCGTGGTTCTCTGTGGTTCTCCCTGGTTCTCTGTGGTTCTCCGTGGTTCTCTGTGGTTACCTGTGGTTCTCTGTGGTTCTCCATGGTTCTCTGTGGTCCTCAATGGTTATCCGTTGTTCTCTGTGGTTCTCCGTGGTTCTCTGTGGTTCTCTGTGGTTATCTGTGGTTCTCCCTGGTTCTCTGTGGTTCTCCGTGGTTCTCTGTGGTTCTCCGTGGTTCTCTGTGGTTCTCCGTGGTTCTCCGTGGTTCTCTGTGGTTCTCCCTGGTTCTCTGTGGTTCTCCGTGGTTCTCTGTGGTTACCTGTGGTTCTCTGTGGTTCTCCATGGTTCTCTGTGGTTCTCAATGGTTATCCGTTGTTCTCTGTGGTTCTCCATGGTTTTCTGTGGTTCTCAATGGTTATCCGTTGTTTTCTGTGGTTCTCCGTGGTTCTCTGTGGTTCTCTGTGGTTCTCTGTGGTTATCTGTGGTTCTCTGTGGTTCTCCGTGGTTCTCTGTGGTTCTCTGTGGTTCTCTGTGGTTATCTGTGGTTCTCTGTGGTTCTCCGTGGTTCTCTGTGGTTCTCCGTGGTTCTCTGTGGTTCTCTGTGGTTCTCCGTGGTTCTCCGTGGTTCTCTGTGGTTCTCAATGGTTATCCGTTGTTCTCTGTGGTTCTCTGTGGTTATCTGTGGTTCTCTGTGGTTCTCCGTGGTTCTCTGTGGTTCTTTGTGGTTCTCCGTGGTTGTCAATGGTTATCCGTTGTTCTCTGTGGTTCTCTGTGGTTCTCTGTGGTTCTCAATGGTTATCCGTTGTTCTCTGTGGTTCTCTGTGGTTCTCTGTGGTTCTCAATGGTTATCCGTTGTTCTCTGTGGTTCTCTGTGGTTACCTGTGGTTCTCTGTGGTTCTCCGTGGTTCTCAATGGTTATCCGTTGTTCTCTGTGGTTCTCTGTGGTTCTCCATGGTTCTCTGTGGTTCTCAATGGTTATCCGTTGTTCTCTGTGGTTCTCTGTGGTTATCTGTGGTTATCTGTGGTTCTCTGTGGTTCTCCGTGGTTCTCTGTGGTTCTCTGTGGTTCTCTGTGGTTCTCCATGGTTCTCTGTGGTTCTCAATGGTTATCCGTTGTTCTCTGTGGTTCTCTGTGGTTCTCCGTGGTTCTCTGTGGTTCTCAATGGTTATCCGTGGTTCTCTGTGGTTCTCCATGGTTCTCTGTGGTTCTCAATGGTTCTCCGTGGTTCTCCGTTGTTCTCTGTGGTTCTCCGTGGGAGGTTTTCTGTCGTTCTGATTTGTGCTGTAGCCGAGTTTGACGGGATGCCTCAGAATATCCAGAGGACTCATCACTGCATGGTTTGAGCCGCCGTACAGCTAACCGTGATGCTAACTTATTCAACTTATTTACTGATAGTAAAGAATTACAATAGTCCAGCCTTGAAGTAACAAATGCATGGACTAGTTTCTCAGCATCACCCCTGGACAGGAGATTGCTCATTTTGCAATATTCCTCAGATGAAAGAAGGAAATTCTAGAAACCTCTTTGATCTGGGATTTAAATGGCAGGTCCTGATCAAAAACAACACCAAGATCTTTTACATTATTATCTGAAATCAGTTTAATCCAAATGAAGTGACTGACTAATCAGCTTTTTCTTTTATGCAGATGATTGTTTGATCTATCTGCCTTTAAAACAGAAAGACATCTTCTCCATCTTTGTTCTCTGGGACTGCTTGCATGTAGAAAGATAACTGAGGTCATGTTTGGGAGCCAACTCCCAACAAAGTGTGTTTTTAATGAGGCAGCAGAGTTAAAGTTCTGTTATTAAATAAGGTAATTATCCTGTTAATTCAGCTGTTGATGCATGACTCCATGATTAAACAACCTTTATAAAGTGGCATAAGCCAAATGCATGAACCCATCTGTTAGCCTCGCGGGAAGTGTTTGCTAAAGGGATGGACATTCATCACAATTCTTCAACGTGATTGGTGGAATCACCAAGTGTTTCCTGTCTCCTATGTTGAGCTTTAGCCAATCACAGCAGCAGTAAAATCTCTTCCATCCACAAAGGAAAACATGCCGTCCTTTTGCTCGTTTATCAGAAACAACTAGAAGGTATTCCAGCCCGAAGCGGCCATGTTTGTTCTGCTTCAGCCTTCCTGCGTTCCATTGGTCCCAAACATTTCGTAGTCGAGTCTTTATGCTTCTGTTGGCTTCTGGCTACATGTAATAAATCCCACAACTATTATCCTGCTTAGAAGGTTATGGTTGTTTTTAGGACGTTTAAGTTGGTGTTTTAACAGGTAATTTAGGAGTATTTGTGACCATCTAACCCTAACCCGTTCCATTGGTGGGCTTGGAATAATCCCTGGATCTCCTGACAGCAGCAGTTTCACAGGACTTGGATTTTACGGAGGCTGAACTCGGCCAGGACTCGTGTAGCAGACCTGATTAACATGCTTTAATATTGGAACTGGTTCTACTTCCTGTAACTTTATCTTCTTCCTCTGTGTTCTCCTTTCATCTTTACTATTCTTCCTACATTGGAGGCAGTGAAAGCGGCCGCAGCACCCCCAGCTTATCCACTTACTCTGATGGAAAATCCCCGTCATCTACTTCTACGTACGTGGCTGCTCCTCGCCATTTCCACATACCAGGTAAGTTTTAGCCACTCTGCTTCAAACTGGGCTCCTGTCCCCTTGGTGGGCAGAGCTGACTAGGAGCCGCTGCCATGTGCTTCTAGACAGGGTCCAGCAGGGACCACTAGGGGCCAGCAGCGGCAAGTAGGGTCCAGCAGAGGCCAGCAGGGACTAGCAGGGTCTGGTAGGGGCCAGCAGGGACCAGTAGGGGCCAGTGGGAGCCAGTAGTGTCCAGCGGGGGCCAGCAGGGACTAGCAGGGTCCACTAGGGTCCAGCAGCGGCCAGTAGAGTCCAGCAGAGGCCAGTAGGGTCCAGCAGAGGCCAGTAGAGTCCAGCAGAGGCCAGTAGGGTCCAGCAGAGGCCAGTAGAGTCCAGCAGGGGCCAGTAGAGCCCAGCAGAGGCCAGTAGGGTCCAGCAGAGGCCAGTAGGGTCCAGCAGAGGCCAGTAGGGTCCAGCAGGGTCCAGCAGGGGCCAGTAGGGTCCAGCAGAGGCCAGTATGGTCCAGCAGAGGCCAGTAGGGTCCAGCAGGGTGTGGTAGGGGCCAGCAGGGACCAGCAGTTCTTTTAGGACCCTGAAAGTTTCAGTCTTATTTTATTGAATAAAGATTAAAACCTATAAAACCAAGAAAGCTGGTTTTAGGTGCAAAACGTATTCAGGACGTTCCAGACGGTTAAGATCGACCAATTACTGAGCTCCAGAGGGATCGGCCAATCCCTGAGCTCCAGAGGGATCGGCCAATCCCTGAGCTCCAGAGGGATCGGCCAATCACTGAGCTCCAGAGGGATCGGCCAATCCCTGAGCTCCAGAGGGATCGGCCAATCCCTGAGCTCCAGAGGGATCGGCCAATCACTGAGCTCCAGAGGGATCGGCCAATCCCTGAGCTCCAGAGGGATTGGCCAATCACTGAGCTCCAGAGGGATCGGCCAATCACTAGGGGTGTAAATCACATCCATCATGGCGATTCGATTCAGTATCGATTTCCTGACCCAACGATTCGATTATTTTCGATACTCAAGAATACACCACGATCCGATTCGATTCGATTAATCGGTTATTTTCATTTTTTTTATTATTATTATTTGTTTTACACCTTACAGGCTAAACAAAGTTTCAAGTTTGAAATAAATCAATGAAAGCTGTAATATCATTATGCATTTTCTTTAGAAACAACAGCAAATAACAGAAGTAGAAAAGTTGCATCAAAAAATACTGCAAAAATACTGCACAATATCAGTGTAATGAGTTCACTGCAATACCTCGGCTCCAGAGAAACATATTTTTTTAGAATGTAATAAATATACTCAGGAAAGAGAGATGTTGCGTAGGATGTAGTTTTTGGTAGTATTTTTAATTTTCTAAGAAGAACGGGTATTTTAGGGAGAATAATAGTTTGTCTGGTCCATACTCCATTCTGGAAGGTGACGGTAATGCACCTATAAGTTGTTTGCCAAGCGCCATTAAAAAAAAGAAGAAGAAGAAGGCTCCAGAGTGTCGACGTCACCGCCCCCTTGAGAGACGCTCCGCTGCTCCTCTCCCAGATTGTAGCTGACCGCAGACAGCGCCGCAGACAGGAGGCCGGCTTGTTTTGTTCTTATGACCGAAATTGTGGAAAACAACTAGTGAAGTTTGACCAGCTAGAAGAGCGAGGTGCGCGAGAACGCTGGGACCTTTTTTTTCCAGCTGAATCTCCGCTCTTTTTGGCCCTCATGTCCCTCCGTCGTCGGACTAAACTCGCCCCCACTTCCTCGCCGCCTCGGCCGTATCTAGACCCACAGCGTGTAGCACAGACCACGCTTCAATATTGAGCATAAAGCAAAAATGTCTGCATCAAGCTCACTGCAACTCACTGCTGTAAGAGTATAACCAGGAAGCGCGGTAGGAGGGCAAAATAGGTTTAGTGCCACCGCAGCACGGGAGGAGAATTACGCCCAGGAGCAAATGGATAAAAATAGGCCGGAGAGAAAAAAAAAACATGAATGGATTATCTTGCGGACGTATCGATGCATCGGATCGTCGGCTTTTGGATCGATGCATCGATACAAAACGATTATTATTTACACCCCTACCGATCACTGAGCTCCAGAGGGATCCATCCATAACTCCTCAGGATCTTCCAGAGACAGATGTTCTCTCTAACAGGCTGCATGAAGATTAAGCCCCCCCCCCTTATGTTCATCCTTCAATAAAATGCTGACTCGTGCTTCTTTTTCTCCATTCTCTCTCCCGCCCTTTACCCCCCCCCCCCCCCCCCCCCATGCTGGCTTCCTCCATCTTTTCTCTGCTCCATCTTCAGAGACTATGGTCAAAGATAATATCTATAGAAAGCCCCCCATCTACAGACAGCATGGTACAGTCCACTCTAACTCTCTGGTCTGGTCTCTGCACGATGTGTTGCATGTCGGCCATCTTGTTTCCTCCATGGTTCTCCTCTGGTTTGGTTTATGTGTCTCCCTTTGTTGAGGTGTCCTTCATGCTCTGATCGAGGAAACGGGATTCTGTAAAAGAGCGACGCAGCTTTATTCTGAAAACAACTTAATGACCAGAGACTCCATCTGAAGGGAACCAAAGCTGCCCCCTCAATCTATAACTGTTAACAGGGTGGTGGCAGCATTATGCTGGGGGTGGCTGTTGTCTGCTGGTTGGAGTTAGGGTTGTCACGATACTAAACTTTTCAAATCGATACCGATACTAAGGAAAATATTCGATACTCGATACCATTTTCGATACCACAAGGATAAAAACAAAGACTCTAAAATTCAACAGAAATATTTTCATTGATAAATAAAATACAATAAATAAATACAATAAAAAATAAGAACAATGTTTTGAGGTTGTATGCTGTGCACAATATTAAGCAAGCTTGATAAAAAAATTATAAAATGAAGTGTTCCTTCCTTGGCTATGCTTTGCACACATAACAATGACGCTAGCCAAACCAGTTAAGAAACAAAAATAATTCTCAGCAGCTGCACCTCTTACAAAAAAAAGTCTGAAACTGAAAAGTGCGTAGAATTATTCAATCACAGTGTTCTGAAAGTGCATTGTCCACTTTAGATGAATGACTGCTTAGGTGCCACTGGTGGTGGCACTGTATCGATACTTTTAAAAATGAGTATTGTATCCGGATACAAATTTTCAGTATCGATACTTTTTTGAGTATCGATACTTTTGACAACCCTAGTTGGAGTTGATGGTTAGATGCTGGAGGAGAATAGATGGAGGTTGACCTTCCAGCAGGAGGTAGAGGGGTTAGAATGGCCTAGTCAAAGTCTGTAGCTAAGAATGTGTGACTTGAAGAAAAACTGCTGTCCATTTAATCTGAGCTGCTTATTGAACCTCCAATGTTGAGCTAAAACCATCACTTCTATCAAATCTACAGTTTTCTCAATCTAGTTTATAGAAATCAGATAGTTGCTGTTTCTGGTGGAAAGTTGGAGGGGTTGACAGGAATCTCCATGACATCCTGATGTCGGGTTGAACTGAGCTCTAAAGTTCCTACAGCCACGTTTCCGTCGCTCAGAGCAGACCGGTTCATCTGTCCTCCATTAACCTCCGAATCACGCATGCTAGCATCCGTCTCAGCGGCTCATTGGTCGGGTTGGAGGCCCGGCTGTGACCCTCGCTGACCTCTTCACTGTCTCATTGTTCTGCTGTCTGGCTGTTTGCTGCAGCCGCTCTGAAGCTGTTTTCTCAGGAACAAGAGGGAAGAAAGTTCAAACTCTGTCCTCTAAGGAAAATCCACGCATCCAAAAAGGATCTCTTTATCTCTTTATATTTGTGTAATTGTTACAAATCTAAATTCTGGGGAGTTTTCTTTAGAGCAACCATTAGACCCAAACGCGTGGCCAACAAACCCCCGCAGCAACGATCCCTCAAAGATTTATTTCTACCTACGTGTCGGAGACGTTCCTGCTCCACATTCAGAGGCTTAACGACCTTCAAGCTCATGTCAGCTAAATAAGCAGATTGGTCCCACCCCCCCGAAATCTGCCCTGTTCCTTAAGTTGAGTGGAATCTTTTCTGAAAGTGAAACACTGAACTGCCCAGAAGGATGGAGGGTTAGAGGGTTAGGGTTGTTCCGAAACTTTTAACCCTTTAACTGCAGAACGCCATCAAGCTTCTCCAAAAGGAGGACGAGCCCCTCCCCATTAGATTCACCAACATTCAACGTTTGGTCTCAGAAATTCATGGATTCATCCATCAGCTTCACTTAGTCCAGGTCTGGTTCCAGGAGGGAAGCCTGGATGTCTGAGGGGCAGAAGAACTCGTCTTACAGGCAGAAGTCACTAATGTGGCTTTGAAGCACATCAGGTTGGTGTTGGTTACCCAGAATGCATCTCTCAATCACCTTAACTTCTCTACCTCCATCTCTCAATGATCCATCCTGCCTCCAAGGCTGAGCCTCAACAAAGGAAGCTAATTGTAATTTATGTATATGGGATCTTTTTCTCAGCCTGGATCCATTTCTAACGACCAAAGATGGGAGTCAGAAAATCATGACTCAGCTGTTTCTTTTTCAAAACACACCATGAAGACACTCAAACTGCTACCAAAGACCTGGAAGACCTACAGAAACTTGACCCTCAATGCCGACTGAAGGAGCAAACTAGATCTGGGAACCAGACTTTGGTGACCAGACCCCTACCTGGAAGAGGATCGCTCCAGGATTTCCTCCAAACCCAGACCAAGTCCTCCTCTGGTGTCCAGGCTGTGGTCCAGATGGGGTACTGGTTCCCAGGATAGGCCCACTGGACTGAGGGGGCATGATTTCGTGTCACCCCTTGAAGCCAGACAGGAGTTTCCAGGCCTGGTCTTCCAGATCTAATGACCTGCAGGTTTTAGATGCATCCTTACTCCCAGCTGCCTCCATGAACGGTTCGTTGGCTGACCTTTATCATCCCAGATGGCATGAAGACTCCTTGGCTTCAGCTGTAGGAACAGGGATGCATCTAAAGATCAGGAGGACCAGGCCTGGAGATCCTGTTAGAGACCCTCCTCAAAGGGCCTTTGGGCTCCCAGTAACCCTGATCCCCATAGATCCATGACCAAAACCACAGATCCGCGGTTCAAAGGTCAGCTGATGATGGCCCCTGATATCTGTAGTCAATCCCAGTCACCCATTTAAAAGGATTCAACCATTAGAGTCCCACATTGTCCAGAACCTTCTGTAGGTTCCAGCCGAGCTGCTCCACCATGTTCTTGTTGAGAACAGAGGTTGCTGTTCATAATTATAGGTTTTTGATGTGGTTGCTCTCTAGAAAACTTCTCTTTATTTTCTAAAAGTGAAATTGAGATGTTTCCCGCTCTAAGGCTCCTTGGGGACCAACGGAGAAGAAGGTTATAATGTGAAACTGTCCTGGTGCTCAATCTGTCCCCTTTCTGTTGGGGTATAACCAGCATTCAGCTTCTTCTCTGTGCTGTTGGTCTGAAGCCTGTTGGTGGAGTGAAGCTCCCTGTGATGCAGAAGTGTTGCTCCTGCCCTGACTGGAGTCGGTAGTGCAGGACAGTTTGTCTCACAGGACGATGAAGCTGTGCATTGACTGAAACATCTGACTTTTTTACAGCTTCTAGAACATCCTGGCAGGATGGGGAGGATAGCAAGGTGGGTGCTTCAGACACTCCATGTGCATCACATCTGTCCCCCAGCATCCATAAACTAACAACCTTTACCATCATCCATTATTTCTGTGGAATATTGTATCCAGTTCCTCTTCTCTGTCCTTCACCGTCTCTGTAGAGAACAAGCTGGATGATGTTGAAGAGTGAGATCGACGGTCCGATGGCTGAAGACCTGGATCCCTGTAAATCCACCTGCAGCCTCCCCACTAACGTCTCTCAGCCAAGTGAGGAAACCATCAACACTTCACCTTGATGTTCATTGATCAAAGTTTAAGAAAAGCAAAATGAATATTTTGTCTCCTCCTAGATTTCCCCTACAGTAAGTCTGCTTCGCTGCCCGGCTATGGAAGGAACGGCATCTACAAGGTGAGCCTCGTCCAGAGAACATCAGCTGCAGGCTGAGCTTCTATCTATCAGTTCTTCATTTAATAACCTAATAATAATAACACAGACTAATGGACAACTATGGCCTGTCAGCAGGGGGCGCTAGACTTCCACTCCATCAAACTGGCAGGAAAAAACAGAAAAAAAACTGAAGACCCATTACTTGCAAAACAAAAAGTAAAAATGATCAAATCTACACTCACCGGCCACTTTATTAGGTACACCTGCCCAACTGCTCGTTAACACTTCATTTCTAAGCAGCCAATCACATGGCGGCAACTCAGTGCATTTAGGCATGTAGACATGGTCAAGACAATCTCCTGCAGTTCAAAGCGAGCATCAGTATGGGGAAGAAAGGTGATTTGAGTGACTTTGAACGTGGCATGATTGTTGGTGCCAGAAGGGCTGGTCTGAGTATTTCAGAAACTGCTGATCTACTGGGATTTTCACGCACAACCATCTCTAGGGTTTACAGAGAATGGTCCGAAAAAGAAAAAACATCCAGTGAGCGGCAGTTCTGTGGGCGGAAATGCCTTGTTGATGCCAGAGGTCAGAGGAGAATGGCCAGACTGGTTGGAGCTGATAGAAGGGCAACAGTGACTCAAATAACCACCCGTTACAACCAAGGTGGGCAGAAGAGCATCTCTGAACGCACAGTACGTGGAACTTTGAGGCAGATGGGCTACAGCAGCAGAAGACCACACCGGGTGCCACTCCTTTCAGCTAAGAACAGGAAACTGAGGCTACAATTTCCACAAGCTCATCAAAATTGGACAATAGAAGATTGGAAAAACGTTGCCTGGTCTGATGAGTCTCGATTTCTGCTGCGACATTCGGATGGTAGGGTCAGAATTTGGCGTCTACAACATGAAAGCATGGATCCATCCTGCCTTGTATCAACGGTTCAGGCTGGTGGTGGTGGTGTCATGGTGTGGGGAATATTTTCTTGGGACTCTTTGGGCCCCTTGGTACCAATTGAGCATCGTTGCAACGCCACAGCCTACCTGAGTATTGTTGCTGACCATGTCCATCCCTTTATGACCACAATGTACCCAACTTCTGATGGCTACTTTCAGCAGGATAATGCGCCATGTCATAAAGCTGGAATCATCTCAGACTGGTTTCTTGAACATGACAATGAGTTCACTGTACTCAAATGGCCTCCACAGTCACCAGATCTCAATCCAATAGAGCATCTTTGGGATGTGGTGGAACGGGAGATTCGCATCATGGATGTGCAGCCGACAAATCTGCGGCAACTGTGTGATGCCATCGTGTCAATATGGACCAAACTCCCTGAGGAATGCTTCCAGCACCTTGTTGAATCTATGCCACCAAGAATTGAGGCAGTTCTGAAGGCAAAAGGGGGTCCAACCCGTTACTAGCATGGGGTACCTAATAAAGTGGCCGGTGAGTGTATATTGTAGTTGACAATAAAGAAGTTTGAGTGATTGATTGATTGATTGATTGATTGATTGATTGATTGATTGATTGATTGATTGATTGTCTGTCAAGTTTGGGTCCATCCAGCAGCAGGTTCCTCCCCTGGAGGTTCCAGGAGCTTCAGTGAAGCATTTCTGAGCGCTAACAGCTAACAGTGAAGCTAACCAGATATGCTGACAAACTGGTTCTCTTATAGAACCGTTTAGGAACCAGTTCTGCTCGTGAAATGAGTGGTTTTGGTTCTGAAGGTCTGAGTTTTCCCTCTTTGTTTCCTGCAGGCTGCTGAGATGTTAGAAGATGATCCAGACTCCCAGAGCTGGGGGGCCATCCGAGGTGAGTGTCTCTAAGGGCAGCGGGTCAGAACCAGCATGGAGCCGTGTGCAGGTTCTACTGGTACTAGTTAGTTAGTTTCTGCTTTACTTCCTTTGTTCTCCCTAAGGTCCAGTTATTGGAACATTGGCTGGAAGCAAAGATTCTGTTACATCATCATCTTCATCACACGATGAAGTCAATATTTGTGTTAACTGATCGTTAATTGATTATTATTTATTTGTAATTTAATCATTCATTGATCTTTAATTATTTCTTAATTAATCATGAATTTATTATTAAGTATTTTTAATTAGCCATCATTAATCAATGTCTAATTATCTGGTAATTAATCATTAATCAATGTCTAATTATCTGGTAATTAATCATTAATCAATGGCTAATTATCTGGTAATTAATCATTAATCAATGGCTAATTATCTGGTAATTAATCATTAATCAATCGCTAATTATCTGTTAATTAATCATTAATCAATGGCTAATTATCTGGTAATTAATCATTAATCAATGGCTAATTATCTGGTAATTAATCATTGATCAATGGCTAATTATCTGTTAATTAATCATTAATCAATGGCTAATTATGTGGTTATTAATCATTAATCAATGGCTAATTATCTGTTAATTAATCATTAATCAATGGCTATTATCTGGTAATTAATCATTAATCAATGGCTAATTATGTGGTAATTAATCATTAATCAATGGCTAATTATCTGTTAATTAATCATTAATCAATGGCTAATTATGTGGTTATTAATCATTAATCAATGGCTATTATCTGGTAATTAATCATTAATCAATGGCTAATTATGTGGTAATTAATCATTAATCAATGGCTAATTATCTGTTAATTAATCATTAATCAATGGCTAATTATCTGGTAATTAATCATTAATCAATGGCTAATTATCTGGTAATCATTCATTAATCAATGGCTAATTATGTGGTAATTAATCATTAATCAATGGCTAATTATCTGTTAATTAATCATTAATCAATGGCTAATTATCTGGTAATTAATCATTAATCAATGGCTAATTATGTGGTTATTAATCATTAATCAATGGCTAATTATCTGGTAATCATTCATTAATCAATGGCTACTTATCTGATAATTATTCATTGATCGGTTGTCAAGCATGTGTTAAGATTCTCAGTCAGCTGATTGGTTTTCTTTCTTTTTCTTCTCTGCTTTCAGAGTTCAAGGTAAGAGATTTTTCTGTCTTTAAGGAATAAATTCTGTTTTTATTCTCGCTGATCAGACCTCACTGACCCCCCCCCCCATTGTAGATCTACCCCTATGAGATGCTGGCAGTGACTCATAAGGTGAAAGTGAAGCTTCCCAGAGACGTGGATCGCACCAGGCTGGAGGTGAGCCACCGTTTCTCTGGACCCATTCAGCAGGTTCTGGTTCTGGAAGCAGCTGACGCCATCTTGTCTGTCGGCCATTTTGCTTCCTCATTACTGTCAGTAGACATCAGTGGAGCCAAATAACCTGAATGGATCAGGGAATCAAAGACCATGAATGAATCTGAAAGGTTCCTATCAACAAGCATAAAGGTTGGAAACACGTTTAAAATCTAAACTTTAAACTGCAGCTTTAATTTCAACTGTAATAAGATTGGAACTCAAGCATTTAACGAGTTTTATCATTTATCTGGAAACTCATGCTGACAATTAAAACTGTCAATGTCACTTCATGTCCAATTCAATGAGTTCCTGTTGGTGTTGCTCCGCCTCCTGTTGCTCCGCCTCCTGTTGCTCCGCCTCCATCCCTGTGGAGACTTTGGAGGAGGCAGCAGATCTGGGTCTGTTGATGCGGCCCTGATGGTTTCATCCTTCATTTAGAGCTTTGCTGACCAGGAGGAGTCGTCTGGATCTGTCTGAAATGTCTATGATGCAGGAGATCCTCTGAAACTGACCTTAGCTTTTGGAGGAAAATCTTTTAACATCTAGCTGTTGTAATTAAACCAAACTTAATCCCTGAAGGTTCATATTTTAATTAACCCATTAAGAGACGCATCAAAGAAAGAGTCTGAATCTTTTAACATCGACTGGATCGTTTTCTTTGGTGGCTTCATGTTCAATTCCAGTTCTTACTCTGTGATATTAATCCTCTTCAGAACTGTGGGAAATAGATCCATCTGTTCTAGAAGTCCATCCGTTCAGAAAGCTACAGATGTTCTCTACAAACTCGTTAGAACCTGGTTCCCATCTTTCGTAGAACGTTTAATCTGAGTCGCCTAATCCAGTAATAATCTGGTTATTCGTCAGCGACTCTGAACAGGAAACGTTTCTTCTGACCTGATCTCAGACGAGAGAAATTAGTTAAAGTTTAGAACATTTATAGAAATATATGGTGTAGAATTATTTTTAATGAAAGTCCTTAATTATGTCAGGTTTATTTCCGTTATTTTCTATTCTAGCACACCCTAGCCTAGCCCATTTTAGCCTAGCCCAGTCTAACTGAGCCCAGCCTAGCCTAGCCCATACCTGTCTAGCATAGACGATTCAGCCTAGCCCAGTCTTGCCCAGTTTAAATTTGCCCTGTCTAACCTAGCCAATTCAAGGCCAGCCCTGTCTAGCCTATTCCATTCTAGCCTAGTCCAGTCTAACCTAGCCAAGTCTAACCTAGCCCATACCTGTCTAGCATAGACCATTCAGCCTAGCCCAGCTCCGCCTGGCCCAGCTCAGCCTAGCCCAGGTCAGCCTAGCCTATCTCAGCCTGGCCTAGCTCAGCCTAACCCAGCTCAGCTTGGCCTACCTCAGCCTGGCCCAGCTCAGCCTGGCCTACCTCAGCCTAACCCAGCTCAGCCTGGCCTACCTCAGCCTAACCCAGCTCAGCCTGGCCTACCTCAGCCTAACACAGCTGAGCCTGGCCTAGCTCAGCCTAGCCCAGCTCAGCCTGGCCTATCTCAGCCTGGCCTAGCTCAGCCTAACCCAGCTCAGCCTGGCCTACCTCAGCCTAACACAGCTGAGCCTGGCCTATCTCAGCCTGGCCTAGCTCAGCCTAGCCCAGCTCAGCCTGGCCTATCTCAGCCTGGCCTAGCTCAGCCTAACCCAGCTCAGCCTGGCCTACCTCAGCCTGGCCCAGCTCAGCCTAGCCTATCTCAGCCTGGCCTAGCCCAGCCTAGCCTTGCCTAGCATAGCATGCGTCAGGTTCTCTGATGCTTTATTGTTTTCGCTGTAGACTGAACAGTTTGTTCTGTCTTTCAAACATCTAGTTAGTTTCTATGTTTGGAGGTTTTTGGTTCAGACCTTCGCTTCAAGGCTGAGGAGCTTTTTCTCTTGGTTATTTGAGGATCCTTTCAAATGTTGCCACAATGCTTTTCTCAAAATGTTTCTTCTGCCTTTCTTAGAGACATTTGTCCCCGGATGAGTTCCAGCAGGTGTTTGGAATGACGCTGGAGCAGTTTGACCGGCTGGCTCTGTGGAAGAAGAATGACATGAAGAAGAAGGCTCGTCTGTTTTAGATCCAGTTTAAGCCAGATCTAAGCTTTAATCCAGAAGGAAGCAGAACTGAAAATCTGCAACATCTATATGCACCAGTTGGACATTTGAAAATGCCGCCTGTTCTTCTCCATGATCTCACCTGGATGGGGGGGGGGGGTAGTGTTTGCATGGTCTGTGTTTTTCTGGCCTCCTGTGAGGTTCATCGTCCCCCTCAGTCCCCTCCTAAGGCCGGCCGTCCTCCAGCTTTTCTGTGCTTCTGCTGGTTTGTGGTCTCCAGTCGGTCCAACCTTTAGCTGCCGTTTGCTGGTTTAAGACCGTAGCCTCGCTGAGGACTGCTGAAGCATGTCGAGGCCAAAGACGGGCTACAGACCGTCTCCACTCCCTTGTTGGACTTCTTCTGGATCTGATCGAGAGCAAATCCACACCTGCTTGTCTTTTATTTGACTTAATCTCATTTTCAGGCCGTAAAATCTGTGAAGTTGTTTCAAAGCCATGAATCAGCAAATGCAAACAGGAAGTGGATAAGGAACCACAACAGGCCGATTCTAAGGAGCTGTGTTACCAGAGTGACGTTAACTCTGACAAATATTTTTATAAGCTACTTTCAGAGGGCCTTATACCAACGAGGTGGGAGTTAATCTGAAGTGTTTCCAGCTCTCAGGTCTGGCTGGTTCACCTCATTATGATTGGATGGATTCCTGCAGACGCTCAAACTTGAACATATCAAATAAATCCCATCAGCTTTGCTTGATTTTACTTGACTATGACATCATCATCATATACAGGATGTATGTGAGAATCTACCCTGTCTGTATCTATGAGCATGCGGAGGATGGGAGGAGCTTCCTCTCCTGACGTCATGTTAGGAATCATCAATGTTACTCTATCATATGAATTACCTGGATCTGCTGCTTACGTTTGCTTGTTTAAGGTATTTATTTAAATACAGTGATGTGGAAATGACTTTATTTTGAAATCATTAGGATGTTGTGAATGGATGAAGCATCACACGGTTGATGAAGATGATGAAGAGAGCTGTATCACATTTTAATCTGAATGTCCTGTAGTAACCCACTAACTCCTGTCATTATCTTTATGTTGAAACTCTAATATCCATTAAAGTGCTTTAAACCGACTGGTTTCCATTTGATTGACTTGTTCTTCTACCAAACAGACCAGACTAAAGCAGCTAGATCGCCTCAGACCGAGTACTGACCCTGACTGCAGACCGCAGACTGAGATGGGGCTCGCTGTTGTGGGGGACGTGATTCGCCGCATAGGGGGCGTGGCTCGCAATAGACGGGCCGTTGCTCGCAATAGACGGGGCTTTGCTCGCAATAGGGGGGGACAGGGCTCGCCGTAGAGGGAGCGTGGCTCACCATAGAGGGGGCTGGGCTCGCAATAGACGGGGAGTGGCTCGCCGTAGAGGGAGCGTGGCTCACCATAGAGGGGGCTGGGCTCGCAATAGACGGGGCGTGGCTCACCATAGACGGGGCGTTGCTCGCAATAGGGGGGGACAAGGCTCGCCGTAGAGGGAGCGTGGCTCACCATAGAGGGGGCTGGGCTCGCAATAGACGAGGAGTGGCTCGCCGTAGAGGGAGCGTGGCTCACCATAGAGGGGGCTGGGCTCGCAATAGACGGGGCGTGGCTCGCAATAGGGGGGGCGTAGCTCGCAATGGGGGGGACAAGGCTCGCCGTAGAGGGAGCGTGGCTCACCATAGAGGGGGCTGGGCTCGCAATAGATGGGGCGTGGCTCGCAATAGGGGGGGCGTAGCTCGCAATAGGGGGGGACAAGGCTCGCCGTAGAGGGAGCGTGGCTCACCATAGAGGGGGCTGGGCTCGCAATAGACGGGGCGTGGCTCGCAATAGGGGGGGCGTAGCTCGCAATGGGGGGGACAAGGCTCGCCGTAGAGGGAGCGTGGCTCACCATAGAGGGGGCTGGGTTCGCAATAGACGGGGAGTGGCTCGCCGTAGAGGGAGCGTGGCTCACCATAGAGGGGGCTGGGCTCGCAATAGACGGGGCGTGGCTCGCAATAGGGGGGGCGTAGCTCGCAATAGGGGGGGACAAGGCTCGCCGTAGAGGGAGCGTGGCTCACCATAGAGGGGGCTGGGCTCGCAATAGACGGGGAGTGGCTCGCCGTAGAGGGAGCGTGGCTCACCATAAAGGGCCTGGGCTCACAATAGACGGGGCGTGGCTCGCAATAGGGGGGGACAAGGCTCGCCGTAGAGGGAGCGTGGCTCACCATAGAGGGGGCTGGGCTCGCAATAGATGGGGCGTGGCTCGCAATAGGGGGGGCGTAGCTCGCAATAGGGGGGGACAAGGCTCGCCGTAGAGGGAGCGTGGCTCACCATAGAGGGGGCTGGGCTCGCAATGGGGGGGCGTAGCTCGCAATAGGGGGGGACAAGGCTCGCCGTAGAGGGAGCGTGGCTCACCATAGAGGGGGCTGGGCTCGCAATGGGGGGGCGTAGCTCGCAATAGGGGGGGACAAGGCTCGCCGTAGAGGGAGCGTGGCTCACCATAGAGGTCTGCTATTTTTTGTTTTCCATATAAAAATAGTTCTATTTAATTGATTATACTTCTAGAAATAGGATAAAGACAAACAGAGGAAATCTATTTACACTGATTCTATTTTTCTAGATTTCCACACGGTCTATAAGTAAATTACTACAAACATTAATGTGTGTAAATAATGCCTGAATCTGGCTGTTTATTTTGTGTATTATTACATTACACATAAGATGTTATATTGTCTTTTATAATAGTTAAAAGTGATTTTATATTTGAATAAACTCTGGTGCTGATCTCCTCCCCAAACTCTGTGTGTGGTAGTGTGATGGAGCAGGTGAGGGGGGGGATTCGAGATAGGAATAAACTTAGGTTCATTCTTAATGTTGTTTCTAGATGATGCCACTAAAAAAGAAAATAGACATAAGGAGCTACCGTATTTAAACAGTCAGACAGTAAGAAATATAGGATGATGATAAAAGGTTGTGTTACATTTAACCCTTTAATATTTAAAACACGTGTATAATGGAAACATTATATGATTGTAGGAAACAGATATAATGCTGCAAGGCAGCCTGACGGTGAAGCAGGTGCCCTTCACTGCTGCATAATGGAAGAGATGTGTTTGGAATGCTATCATAAAATTAGGGCTGAAACTAATGATTATTCTGCAAATTGATTAGTCTATCGATTATTTTTCTGATGAATCGATTAATAATCAGATAGCAAAAGGTTCCTTAAAGATCTTTTACGAAATGAAACCAGGTGAAACAGAAACGTTTCCTCTTGATGAGATCTGGATGGAGAATATTGACAGACAAAAACTTTTTTTTTAATCTTAAATTCAAAACCCTAACCCATATTTTTTTTTACGATCTTGGTATAATTCCTGCTGTAAGCGGGTCGCTCTGTCGGCTAAAGGTGCATTTTAGTGGCGCTATACTCCAGTTAACGATTAATCAATTACTATATTAGTTGACGATTATTTAAATAATCGATTAAGATGATTAATTGTTTCATCCATAGATCAAATACATGAAATGGGCGACAGAGTAACTACAGCCCACATGTACAGCTTGTATAGTGAAGTTAATATTTTAAAAGCTCAGTGTCAGTTCCTATTATAGTTCCAGTACACATGTAAATACATTTATTCACCGTTCCTTTAATGTATTATTTTGTTTGATACAGAGAGAGCAGATTAGATAAAAAATAGTAAGAGTGGGTTTACCTCTGTTTACCATTCTATATCTTCAAAAGAAAACAGGATAAATCCACATATAACAGACATATTTAGACTATATTTGGTTAAATAAATCTTTGTGAAGTTAATTTCATGTCTTATTTTTCTGATTTGGATTTGCTTGTTCTATTTTTAAGTTATTTACTTTCTTGTTAGATTGAGTTTTGGTTGCTGCGTTGCCTCTCATACCTGGACACGGCCACAGCAGCAGCACAGGTGTTCTCCATCAGCCAAACAGAACGCAGAGCGCTGATAAAAAGGCAGCTGTGCGGTTGGAGGAAGCCGGACAGAGGAGGTGAAGGAGCGGCAGACGGAAGCTCCTAAGGACTGGTTGCTGCAGAGACTCCTCCAACTGTTCGCCATTGAGGAATGGACGGGTGTGAATGGCTGGATCGCCCCAAACATCCGCGGTTATATTTTTTTTAAATATATATATATATTTAAAAAAAAAACAAAGCAGAGTGTGTATGACATCATCAGCGTGCGCCGGCTACCGTTCATTCATCCTGTCCGCTGAACTGCTGCTAGTTTTCCTCTCATGCCTGGAAGACGTCTAGAGCTGCTACCACAGATGATCTCGCTCTCCAGATGAACGATTCAGATGAGCTAGAATGAATAGAAGGGGTAGAGCTGGAGCCCTCCAGCACACCTGAAGCTCATCAGCCCATCAGGAGACCTTCCTACATAAGCAGCAGCCAGACCTTCCTTCAACGCCGCAGTGTTAATCAAGTTTTGTTAGCGAAACCTGAGCCTCTGTTAATAGAATCCTAGTAGACTCTAGAGAGAAACTAGATTCTAACCTGCCTCTGTCTTCTCTGCCTCATAGGAAACCTGATCAAAGTCTGAAGCTCTGGATGAGCTTAGTCTGGAAACCTGCCTGCCTGCCCAAGGAAGCCAAACGAGAAGACATCAGTCTGGATTCCTCCAACAGCTCTCAAGGAAGAGCTAGGGAAAACTAAATCCAAGTCTGAGACTCTCTAGCCAGAAGCTAGATGCTGCTGCTGCTGAGTTCTCTACTACTTCCACATTCTCTGGACCCAACCGGTCCCCCATCTCAAGGATCTGTCAGAACCACTTCAAGGTACATTCAGAAATTACTCACTCGTCAAACCATCTAACTGCCTGGCTAATCAAACCCTCCATTTCTCCAGATATCAGTGATCCCAGTCCCGGACCTGTACCAGAACCAGTCCTTTTTTCTCTGTGTGTTTTCCCAAATAAATAATATTGTTAAACTTTTACTCCGTCTCCAGAGGTGTTCTGCATGTGGGTTTAGTCCTATAAGCCAATCATGACAACTACAGTCCACCGCGCGGATGAAGTCATACACGCAACGCTTTTAAAAAAAACGATTGGCCTCCATGTTCTGAATGCTGACGTACCATAACGAATAAATGATGAACAGTTTGTGCCTTCAAGTCGTTGCCCATAGGAAGACGTTACTGGATATAACCTAACGGAATATCTTCAGAACTTTTCCAAATGACACTAAACTCATATGGGAGAGTAGAACATGATGGAATAACGGGAAATAAAGGGACCAATGTAAAAAAAAGGCGTTCCCATTTAAACAAAATGTACCCTGATGCTCATGCATATTTCTGCATAGGACCAATGACATCAGACCAATGAAACTGAAGACCAATAGTGTCCCTACAATCTACTTTCATTGATATATGAAACTAGATGGACTCTGTCTGAGACATAGTGTCACCTCTCTAGTCTCAGAGTCCTCTAGTGTTCCCTCTCTAGTCTCAGAGTCCTCTAGTGTCGCCTCTCCAGTCTCAGAGTCCTATAGTGTTACCTCTACAGTCTCAGAGTCCTCTAGTGTCGCCTCTCCAGTCTCAGAGTCCTCTAGTGTTCCCTCTCCAGTCTCAGAATCCTCTAGTGTTGCCTCTCCAGTCTCAGAGTCCTCTAGTGTTGCCTCTCCAGTCTCAAAGTAATTTAGTGTCGCCTCTCCAGTCTCAGAGTCCTCTAGTGTCACCTCTCCAGTCTGAGTCCTCTAGGGACCCCTCTCCAGTCTCAGAGTCCTCTAGTGTCGCCTCTCCAGTCTGATAGTCCTCTAGTGTCACCTCTCCAGTCTCAAAGTCCTCTAGTGTCGCCTCTCCAGTCTCAGAGTCCTCTAGTGTCGCCTCTCCAGTCTCAGAGTCCTCTAGTGTTGCCTCTCCAGTCTCAGAGTCCTCTAGTGTCACCTCTACAGTCTCAGAGTCCTCTAGTGTCCCATCTCCAGTTTCAGAGTCCTCTAGTGTTCCCTCTCCTGTCTCAGAGTCCTCTAGTGTTCCCTCTCCAGTCTCAGTCCTCTAGTGTCGCTCTCCAGTCTCAGAGTCCTCTAATGTGTTCCCTCTCCAGTCTCAGAGTCCTCTAGTGTCGCCTCTCCAGTCTAAGAGTCCTCTAGTGTCGCCTCTCCAGTCTCAGAGTCCTCTAGTGTCGCCTCTCCAGTCTCAGAGTCCTCTAGTGTCCCATCTCCAGTCTCAGAGTCCTCTAGTGTTCCCTCTCCAGTCTCAGAGTCCTCTAGTGTCGCCTCTCCAGTCTAAGAGTCCTCTAGTGTCGCCTCTCCTGTCTCAGAGTCCTCTAGTGTTCCCTCTCCAGTCTCAGAGTCCTGTAGTGTCACCTCTCCAGTATCAGAGTCCTCTAGTGTCGCCTCTCCAGTCTCAGAGTCCTCTGGTGTCGCCTCTCCAGTCTCAGAGTCCTCTAGTGTCGCCTTTCCAGTCTCAGAGTCCTCTAGTGTTTCCTCTCCAGTCTCAGAGTCCTGTAGTGTCAGGTCTCCAGTATCAGAGTCCTCTAGTGTCGCCTCTCCAGTCTCAGACTCCTCTACTGTCGCCTCTCCAGTCTCAGAGTCCTCTAATGACCTCTCTCCAGTCTCAGAGTCCTCTAGTGTTCCCTCTCCAGTCTCAGAGTCCTCTAGTGTCGCCTCTCCAGTCTCAGAGTCCTCTAGTGACCCCTCTTCAGTCTCAGAGTCCTCTAGTGTCCCATCTCCAGTCTCAGAGTCCTCTAGTGTCCCATCTCCAGTCTCAGAGTCCTCTAGTGTCACCTCTCCAGTCTCAGAGTCCTCTAGTGTCCCATCTCCAGTCTCAGAGTCCTCTAGTGTTCCCTCTCCTGTCTCAGAGTCCTCTAGTGTTCCCTCTCCTGTCTCAGAGTCTTCTAGTGTCACCTCTCCAGTCTCAGAGTCCTCTAGTGTCGCCTCTCCAGTCTCAGAGTCCTCTAGTATTCCCTCTCCAGTCTCAGAATACTCTAGTGTCGCCTCTCCAGTCTCAGAGTCCTCTAGTGTCACCTCTCCAGTCTCAAAGTAATTTAGTGTCGCCTCTCCAGTCTCAGAGTCCTCTAGTGTCACCTCTCCAGTCTCAGAGTCCTCTAGGGACCCCTCTCCAGTCTCAGAGTCCTCTAGTGTCGCCTCTCCAGTCTGATAGTCCTCTAGTGTCACCTCTCCAGTCTCAAAGTCCTCTAGTGTCACCTCTCCAGTCTCAGAGTCCTCTAGTGACCCCTCTCCAGTCTCAGAGTCCTCTAGTGTCACCTCTCCAGTCTCAGAGTCCTCTAGTGTTCCCTCTCCAGTCTCAGAGTCCTCTAGTGTCGCCTCTCCAGTCTCAGAGTCCTCTAGTGTTGCCTCTCCAGTCTCAGAGTCCTCTAGTGTCGCCTCTCCAGTCTCAGAGTCCTCTAGTGTTGCCTCTCCAGTCTCAGAGTCCTCTAGTGTCGCTCTCCAGTCTCAGAGTCCTCTAGTATTCCCTCTCCAGTCTCAGAATCCTCTAGTGTCGCCTCTCCAGTCTCAGAGTCCTCTAGTGTCGCCTCTCCAGTCTCAGAGTCCTCTAGTGTTGCCTCTCCAGTCTCAGAGTCCTCTAGTGTCGCTCTCCAGTCTCAGAGTCCTCTAGTATTCCCTCTCCAGTCTCAGAATCCTCTAGTGTCGCCTCTCCAGTCTCAGAGTCCTCTAGTGTCACCTCTCCAGTCTCAAAGTAATTTAGTGTCGCCTCTCCAGTCTCAGAGTCCTCTAGTGTCACCTCTCCAGTCTCAGAGTCCTCTAGGGACCCCTCTCCAGTCTCAGAGTCCTCTTGTGTCGCCTCTCCAGTCTGATAGTCCTCTAGTGTCACCTCTCCAGTCTCAAAGTCCTCTAGTGTCACCTCTCCAGTCTCAGAGTCCTCTAGTGACCCCTCTCCAGTCTCAGAGTCCTCTAGTGTCACCTCTCCAGTCTCAGAGTCCTCTAGTGTTCCCTCTCCAGTCTCAGAGTCCTCTAGTGTCGCCTCTCCAGTCTCAGAGTCCTCTAGTGTTGCCTCTCCAGTCTCAGAGTCCTCTAGTGTCACCTCTACAGTCTCAGAGTCCTCTAGTGTCCCATCTCCAGTTTCAGAGTCCTCTAGTGTTCCCTCTCCTGTCTCAGAGTCCTCTAGTGTTTCCTCTCCAGTCTCAGAGTCCTGTAGTGTCACCTCTCCAGTATCAGAGTCCTCTAGTGTCGCCTCTCCAGTCTCAGAGTCCTCTAGTGTCGCCTCTCCAGTCTCAGAGTCCTCTAGTGTTTCCTTTCCAGTCTCAGAGTCCTCTAGTGTTTCCTCTCCAGTCTCAGAGTCCTGTAGTGTCACGTCTCCAGTATCAGAGTCCTCTAGTGTCGCCTCTCCAGTCTCAGACTCCTCTAGTGTCGCCTCTCCTGTCTCAGAGTCCTTTAATGACCTCTCTCCAGTCTCAGAGTCCTCTAGTGTTCCCTCTCCAGTCTCAGAGTCCTCTAGTGTCGCCTCTCCAGTCTCAGAGTCCTCTAGTGACCCCTCTTCAGTCTCAGAGTCCTCTAGTGTCCCATCTCCAGTCTCAGAGTCCTCTAGTGTCCCATCTCCAGTCTCAGAGTCCTCTAGTGTCACCTCTCCAGTCTCAGAGTCCTCTAGTGTCCCATCTCCAGTCTCAGAGTCCTCTAGTGTTCCCTCTCCTGTCTCAGAGTCCTCTAGTGTTCCCTCTCCTGTCTCAGAGTCCTCTAGTGTTCCCTCTCCAGTCTCAGAGTCCTCTAGTGTCGCCTCTCCAGTCTCAGAGTCCTCTAGTGTCGCTCTCATGTCTCAGAGTCCTCTAGTATTCCCTCTCCAGTCTCAGAATCCTCTAGTATCGCCTCTCCAGTCTCAGAGTCCTCTAGTGTCACCTCTCCAGTCTCAAAGTAATTTAGTGTCGCCTCTCCAGTCTCAGAGTCCTCTAGTGTCACCTCTCCAGTCTCAGAGTCCTCTAGGGACCCCTCTCCAGTCTCAGAGTCCTCTAGTGTCGCCTCTCCAGTCTGATAGTCCTCTAGTGTCACCTCTCCAGTCTCAAAGTCCTCTAGTGTCACCTCTCCAGTCTCAGAGTCCTCTAGTGACCCCTCTCCAGTCTCAGAGTCCTCTAGTGTCACCTCTCCAGTCTCAGAGTCCTCTAGTGTTCCCTGTCCAGTCTCACAGTCCTCTAGTGTCGCCTCTCCAGTCTCAGAGTCCTCTAGTGTTGCCTCTCCATTCTCAGAGTCCTCTAGTGTCGCCTCTCCAGTCTCAGAGTCCTCTAGTGTCCCATCTCCAGTCTCTGAGTCCTCTAGTGTTCCCTCTCCAGTCTCAGAGTCCTCTAGTGTCGCCTCTCCAGTCTCAGAGTCCTATAGTGTCACCTCTCCAGTCTAAGAGTCCTCCAGTGTCGCCTCTCCAGTCTCAGAGTCCTCTAGTGTCGCTCTCCAGTCTCAGAGTCCTCTAGTATTCCCTCTCCAGTCTCAGAATCCTCTAGTGTCGCCTCTCCAGTCTCAGAGTCCTCTAGTGTCACCTCTCCAGTCTCAAAGTAATTTAGTGTCGCCTCTCCAGTCTCAGAGTCCTCTAGTGTCACCTCTCCAGTCTCAGAGTCCTCTAGGGACCCCTCTCCAGTCTCAGAGTCCTCTAGTGTCGCCTCTCCAGTCTGATAGTCCTCTAGTGTCACCTCTCCAGTCTCAAAGTCCTCTAGTGTCGCCTCTCCAGTCTCAGAGTCCTCTAGTGACCCCTCTCCAGTCTCAGAGTCCTCTAGTGTCACCTCTCCAGTCTCAGAGTCCTCTAGTGTTCCCTCTCCAGTCTCAGAGTCCTCTAGTGTCGCCTCTCCAGTCTCAGAGTCCTCTAGTGTTGCCTCTCCAGTCTCAGAGTCCTCTAGTGTCACCTCTACAGTCTCAGAGTCCTCTAGTGTCCCATCTCCAGTTTCAGAGTCCTCTAGTGTTCCCTCTCCTGTCTCAGAGTCCTCTAGTGTTCCCTCTCCAGTCTCAGTCCTCTAGTGTCGCTCTCCAGTCTCAGAGTCCTCTAGTGTTCCCTCTCCAGTCTCATAGTCCTCTAGTGTCGCCTCTCCAGTCTAAGAGTCCTCTAGTGTCGCCTCTCCAGTCTCAGAGTCCTCTAGTGTTCCCTCTCCAGTCTCAGAGTCCTCTAGTGTCGCCTCTCCAGTCTCAGAGTCCTATAGTGTCACCTCTCCAGTCTCAGAGTCCTCTAGTGTCGCCTCTCCAGTCTCAGAGTCCTCTAGTGTCGCTCTCCAGTCTCAGAGTCCTCTAGTATTCCCTCTCCAGTCTCAGAATCCTCTAGTGTCGCCTCTCCAGTCTCAGAGTCCTCTAGTGTCGCTCTCCAGTCTCAGAGTCCTCTAGTATTCCCTCTCCAGTCTCAGAATCCTCTAGTGTCGCCTCTCCAGTCTCAGAGTCCTCTAGTATTCCCTCTCCAGTCTCAGAATCCTCTAGTATCGCCTCTCCAGTCTCAGAGTCCTCTAGTGTCACCTCTCCAGTCTCAAAGTAATTTAGTGTCGCCTCTCCAGTCTCAGAGTCCTCTAGTGTCACCTCTCCAGTCTCAGAGTCCTCTAGGGACCCCTCTCCAGTCTCAGAGTCCTCTAGTGTCGCCTCTCCAGTCTGATAGTCCTCTAGTGTCACCTCTCCAGTCTCAAAGTCCTCTAGTGTCACCTCTCCAGTCTCAGAGTCCTCTAGTGACCCCTCTCCAGTCTCAGAGTCCTCTAGTGTCACCTCTCCAGTCTCAGAGTCCTCTAGTGTTCCCTCTCCAGTCTCAGAGTCCTCTAGTGTCGTCTCTCCAGTCTCAGAGTCCTCTAGTGTTGCCTCTCCAGTCTCAGAGTCCTCTAGTGTCGCCTCTCCAGTCTCAGAGTCCTCTAGTGTCCCATCTCCAGTCTCAGAGTCCTCTAGTGTCGCCTCTCCAGTCTCAGAGTCCTATAGTGTCACCTCTCCAGTCTCAGAGTCCTCTAGTGTCGCCTCTCCAGTCTCAGAGTCCTCTAGTGTCGCTCTCTAGTCTCAGAGTCCTCTAGTATTCCCTCTCCAGTCTCAGAATCCTCTAGTGTCGCCTCTCCAGTCTCAGAGTCCTCTAGTGTCACCTCTCCAGTCTCAAAGTAATTTAGTGTCGCCTCTCCAGTCTCAGAGTCCTCTAGTGTCACCTCTCCAGTCTCAGAGTCCTCTAGGGACCCCTCTCCAGTCTCAGAGTCCTCTAGTGTCGCCTCTCCAGTCTGATAGTCCTCTAGTGTCACCTCTCCAGTCTCAAAGTCCTCTAGTGTCGCCTCTCCAGTCTCAGAGTCCTCTAGTGACCCCTCTCCAGTCTCAGAGTCCTCTAGTGTCACCTCTCCAGTCTCAGAGTCCTCTAGTGTCGCCTCTCCAGTCTCAGAGTCCTCTAGTGTTGCCTCTCCAGTCTCAGAGTCCTCTAGTGTCGCCTCTCCAGTCTCAGAGTCCTCTAGTGTCCCATCTCCAGTCTCAGAGTCCTCTAGTGTTCCCTCTCCAGTCTCAGAGTCCTCTAGTGTCGCCACTCCAGTCTGATAGTCCTCTAGTGTCACCTCTCCAGTCTCAGAGTCCTCTAGTGTTGCCTCTCCAGTCTCAGAGTCCTCTAGTGTCCCATCTCCAGTCTCAGAGTCCTCTAGTGTTCCCTCTCCAGTCTCAGAGTCCTCTAGTGTCGCCTCTCCAGTCTCAGAGTCCTATAGTGTCACCTCTCCAGTCTCAGAGTCCTCTAGTGTCGCCTCTCCAGTCTCAGAGTCCTCTAGTGTCGCTCTCCAGTCTCAGAGTCCTCTAGTATTCCCTCTCCAGTCTCAGAATCCTCTAGTGTCGCCTCTCCAGTCTCAGAGTCCTCTAGTGTTCCCTCTCCAGTCTCAGAGTCCTCTAGTGTCGCTCTCCAGTCTCAGAGTCCTCTAGTATTCCCTCTCCAGTCTCAGAGTCCTCTAGTGTCGCCGCTCCAGTCTCAGAGTCCTCTAGTGTTGCCTCTCCAGTCTCAGAGTCCTCTAGTGTCACCTCTGCAGTCTCAGAGTCCTCTAGTGTCCCATCTCCAGTTTCAGAGTCCTCTAGTGTTCCCTCTCCTGTCTCAGAGTCCTCTAGTGTTCCCTCTCCAGTCTCAGTCCTCTAGTGTCGCTCTCCAGTCTCAGAGTCCTCTAGTGTTCCCTCTCCAGTCTCAGAGTCCTCTAGTGTCGCCTCTCCAGTCTAAGAGTCCTCTAGTGTCGCCTCTCCAGTCTCAGAGTCCTCTAGTGTCGCCTCTCCAGTTTCAGAGTCCTCTAGTGTCCCATCTCCAGTCTCAGAGTCCTCTAGTGTTCCCTCTCCAGTCTCAGAGTCCTCTAGTGTTCCCTCTCCAGTCTCAGAGTCCTATAGTGTCACCTCTCCAGTCTCAGAGTCCTCTATTGTCGCCTCTGCAGTCTCAGAGTCCTCTAGTGTCGCTCTCCAGTCTCAGAGTCCTCTAGTATTCCCTCTCCAGTCTCAGAATCCTCTAGTGTCGCCTCTCCAGTCTCAGAGTCCTCTAGTGTCACCTCTCCAGTCTCAAAGTAATTTAGTGTCGCCTCTCCAGTCTCAGAGTCCTCTAGTGTCACCTCTCCAGTCTCAGAGTCCTCTAGGGACCCCTCTCCAGTCTCAGAGTCCTCTACTGTCGCCTCTCCAGTCTGATAGTCCTCTAGTGTCACCTCTCCAGTCTCAGAGTCCTCTAGTGTTGCCTCTCCAGTCTCAGAGCCCTCTAGTGTTGCCTCTCCAGTCTCAGAGTCCTCTAGTGTCCCATCTCCAGTCTCAGAGTCCTCTAGTGTTCCCTCTCCAGTCTCAGAGTCCTCTAGTGTCGCCTCTCCAGTCTCAGAGTCCTATAGTGTCACCTCTCCAGTCTCAGAGTCCTCTAGTGTCGCCTCTCCAGTCTCAGAGTCCTCTAGTGTCGCTCTCCAGTCTCAGAGTCCTCTAGTATTCCCTCTCCAGTCTCAGAATCCTCTAGTGTCGCCTCTCCAGTCTCAGAGTCCTCTAGTGTTCCCTCTCCAGTCTCAGAGTCCTCTAGTGTTCCCTCTCCAGTCTCAGAGTCCTCTAGTGTCACCTCTCCAGTCTCAGAGTCCTCTAGGGACCCCTCTCCAGTCTCAGAGTCCTCTAGTGTCGCCTCTCCAGTCTGATAGTCCTCTAGTGTCACCTCTCCAGTCTCAAAGTCCTCTAGTGTCGCCTCTCCAGTCTCAGAGTCCTCTAGTGACCCCTCTCCAGTCTCAGAGTCCTCTAGTGTCACCTCTCCAGTCTCAAAGTAATTTAGTGTCGCCTCTCCAGTCTCAGAGTCCTCTAGTGTCACCTCTCCAGTCTCAGAGTCCTCTAGCGACCCCTCTCCAGTCTCAGAGTCCTCTAGTGTCCCATCTCCAGTCTCAGAGTCCTCTAGTGTTGCCTCTCCAGTCTCAGAGTCCTCTAGTGTCGCCTCTCCAGTCTCAGAGTCCTCTAGTGTCCCATCTCCAGTCTCAGAGTCCTCTAGTGTTGCCTCTCCAGTCTCAGAGTCCTCTAGTGTCCCATCTCCAGTCTCAGAGTCCTCTAGTGTTCCCTCTCCAGTCTCAGAGTCCTCTAGTGTCGCCTCTCCAGTCTCAGAGTCCTATAGTGTCACCTCTCCAGTCTCAGAGTCCTCTAGTGTCGCCTCTCCAGTCTCAGAGTCCTCTAGTGTCGCTCTCCAGTCTCAGAGTCCTCTAGTATTCCCTCTCCAGTCTCAGAATCCTCTAGTGTCGCCTCTCCAGTCTCAGAGTCCTCTAGTGTTCCCTCTCCAGTCTCAGAGTCCTCTAGTGTCGCTCTCCAGTCTCAGAGTCCTCTAGTATTCCCTCTCCAGTCTCAGAGTCCTCTAGTGTCGCCGCTCCAGTCTCAGAGTCCTCTAGTGTTGCCTCTCCAGTCTCAGAGTCCTCTAGTGTCACCTCTGCAGTCTCAGAGTCCTCTAGTGTCCCATCTCCAGTTTCAGAGTCCTCTAGTGTTCCCTCTCCTGTCTCAGAGTCCTCTAGTGTTCCCTCTCCAGTCTCAGTCCTCTAGTGTCGCTCTCCAGTCTCAGAGTCCTCTAGTGTTCCCTCTCCAGTCTCAGAGTCCTCTAGTGTCGCCTCTCCAGTCTGATAGTCCTCTAGTGTCACCTCTCCAGTCTCAGAGTCCTCTAGTGTTGCCTCTCCAGTCTCAGAGTCCTCTAGTGTTGCCTCTCCAGTCTCAGAGTCCTCTAGTTTCCCATCTCCAGTCTCAGAGTCCTCTAGTGTTCCCTCTCCAGTCTCAGAGTCCTCTAGTGTCGCTCTCCAGTCTCAGAGTCCTCTAGTATTCCCTCTCCAGTCTCAGAATCCTCTAGTGTCGCCTCTCCAGTCTCATTCCTCTAGTGTCGCTCTCCAGTCTCAGAGTCCTCTAGTGTTCCCTCTCCTGTCTCAGAGTCCTCTAGTGTTCCCTCTCCAGTCTCAGTCCTCTAGTGTCGCTCTCCAGTCTCAGAGTCCTCTAGTGTTCCCTCTCCAGTCTCAGAGTCCTCTAGTGTCGCCTCTCCAGTCTGATAGTCCTCTAGTGTCACCTCTCCAGTTTCAGAGTCCTCTAGTGTTGCCTCTCCAGTCTCAGAGTCCTCTAGTGTTGCCTCTCCAGTCTCAGAGTCCTCTAGTTTCCCATCTCCCGTCTCAGAGTCCTCTAGTGTTCCCTCTCCAGTCTCAGAGTCCTCTAGTGTCGCTCTCCAGTCTCAGAGTCCTCTAGTATTCCCTCTCCAGTCTCAGAATCCTCTAGTGTTGCCTCTCCAGTCTCAGAGTCCTCTAGTGTTCCCTCTCCAGTCTCAGAGTCCTCTAGTGTTCCCTCTCCAGTCTCAGAGTCCTCTAGTGTCACCTCTCCAGTCTCAGAGTCCTCTAGGGACCCCTCTCCAGTCTCAGAGTCCTCTAGTGTCGCCTCTCCAGTCTGATAGTCCTCTAGTGTCACCTCTCCAGTCTCAAAGTCCTCTACTGTCGCCTCTCCAGTCTCAGAGTCCTCTAGTGACCCCTCTCCAGTCTCAGAGTCCTCTAGTGTCACCTCTCCAGTCTCAGAGTCCTCTAGTGTTCCCTCTCCAGTCTCAGAGTCCTCTAGTGTCGCCTCTCCAGTCTCAGAGTCCTCTAGTGTTGCCTCTCCAGTCTCAGAGTCCTCTAGTGTCACCTCTACAGTCTCAGAGTCCTCTAGTGTCCCATCTCCAGTTTCAGAGTCCTCTAGTGTTCCCTCTCCTGTCTCAGAGTCCTCTAGTGCTCCCTCTCCAGTCTCATTCCTCTAGTGTCGCTCTCCAGTCTCAGAGTCCTCTAGTGTTCCCTCTCCAGTCTCAGAGTCCTCTAGTGTCGCCTCTCCAGTCTAAGAGTCCTCTAGTGTCGCCTCTCCAGTCTCAGAGTCCTCTAGTGTTCCCTCTCCAGTCTCAGAGTCCTCTAGTGTCGCCTCTCCAGTCTCAGAGTCCTATAGTGTCACCTCTCCAGTCTCAGAGTCCTCTAGTGTCGCCTCTCCAGTCTCAGAGTCCTCTAGTGTCGCTTTCCAGTCTCAGAGTCCTCTAGTATTCCCTCTCCAGTCTCAGAATCCTCTAGTGTCTTCTCTCCAGTCTCAGAGTCCTCTAGTGTCACCTCTCCAGTCTCAAAGTAATTTAGTGTCGCCTCTCCAGTCTCAGAGTCCTCTAGTGTCACCTCTCCAGTCTCAGAGTCCTCTAGGGACCCCTCTCCAGTCTCACAGTCCTCTAGTGTCGCCTCTCCAGTCTGATAGTCCTCTAGTGTCACCTCTCCAGTCTCAAAGTCCTCTAGTGTCGCCTCTCCAGTCTCAGAGTCCTCTAGTGACCCCTCTCCAGTCTCAGAGTCCTCTAGTGTCACCTCTCCAGTCTCAGAGTCCTCTAGTGTTCCCTCTCCAGTTTCAGAGTCCTCTAGTGTTCCCTCTCCTGTCTCAGAGTCCTCTAGTGTTCCCTCTCCAGTCTCAGTCCTCTAGTGTCGCTCTCCAGTCTCAGAGTCCTCTAGTGTTCCCTCTCCAGTCTCAGAGTCCTCTAGTGTCGCCTCTCCAGTCTAAGAGTCCTCTAGTGTCGCCTCTCCAGTCTCAGAGTCCTCTAGTGTTCCCTCTTCAGTCTCAGAGTCCTCTAGTGTCGCCTCTCCAGTCTCAGAGTCCTATAGTGTCACCTCTCCAGTCTCAGAGTCCTCTAGTGTCGCCTCTCCAGTCTCAGAGTCCTCTAGTGTCGCTCTCCAGTCTCAGAGTCCTCTAGTATTCCCTCTCCAGTCTCAGAATCCTCTAGTGTCGCCTCTCCAGTCTCAGAGTCCTCTAGTGTCGCTCTCCAGTCTCAGAGTCCTCTAGTATTCCCTCTCCAGTCTCAGAATCCTCTAGTGTCGCCTCTCCAGTCTCAGAGTCCTCTAGTATTCCCTCTCCAGTCTCAGAATCCTCTAGTATCGCCTCTCCAGTCTCAGAGTCCTCTAGTGTCACCTCTCCAGTCTCAAAGTAATTTAGTGTCGCCTCTCCAGTCTCAGAGTCCTCTAGTGTCACCTCTCCAGTCTCAGAGTCCTCTAGGGACCCCTCTCCAGTCTCAGAGTCCTCTAGTGTCGCCTCTCCAGTCTGATAGTCCTCTAGTGTCACCTCTCCAGTCTCAAAGTCCTCTAGTGTCACCTCTCCAGTCTCAGAGTCCTCTAGTGACCCCTCTCCAGTCTCAGAGTCCTCTAGTGTCACCTCTCCAGTCTCAGAGTCCTCTAGTGTTCCCTCTCCAGTCTCAGAGTCCTCTAGTGTCGTCTCTCCAGTCTCAGAGTCCTCTAGTGTTGCCTCTCCAGTCTCAGAGTCCTCTAGTGTCGCCTCTCCAGTCTCAGAGTCCTCTAGTGTCCCATCTCCAGTCTCAGAGTCCTCTAGTGTCGCCTCTCCAGTCTCAGAGTCCTATAGTGTCACCTCTCCAGTCTCAGAGTCCTCTAGTGTCGCCTCTCCAGTCTCAGAGTCCTCTAGTGTCGCTCTCCAGTCTCAGAGTCCTCTAGTATTCCCTCTCCAGTCTCAGAATCCTCTAGTGTCGCCTCTCCAGTCTCAGAGTCCTCTAGTGTCACCTCTCCAGTCTCAAAGTAATTTAGTGTCGCCTCTCCAGTCTCAGAGTCCTCTAGTGTCACCTCTCCAGTCTCAGAGTCCTCTAGGGACCCCTCTCCAGTCTCAGAGTCCTCTAGTGTCGCCTCTCCAGTCTGATAGTCCTCTAGTGTCACCTCTCCAGTCTCAAAGTCCTCTAGTGTCGCCTCTCCAGTCTCAGAGTCCTCTAGTGACCCCTCTCCAGTCTCAGAGTCCTCTAGTGTCGCCTCTCCAGTCTCAGAGTCCTCTAGTGTTGCCTCTCCAGTCTCAGAGTCCTCTAGTGTCGCCTCTCCAGTCTCAGAGTCCTCTAGTGTCCCATCTCCAGTCTCAGAGTCCTCTAGTGTTCCCTCTCCAGTCTCAGAGTCCTCTAGTGTCGCCTCTCCAGTCTGATAGTCCTCTAGTGTCACCTCTCCAGTCTCAGAGTCCTCTAGTGTTGCCTCTCCAGTCTCAGAGTCCTCTAGTGTCCCATCTCCAGTCTCAGAGTCCTCTAGTGTTCCCTCTCCAGTCTCAGAGTCCTCTAGTGTCGCCTCTCCAGTCTCAGAGTCCTATAGTGTCACCTCTCCAGTCTCAGAGTCCTCTAGTGTCGCCTCTCCAGTCTCAGAGTCCTCTAGTGTCGCTCTCCAGTCTCAGAGTCCTCTAGTATTCCCTCTCCAGTCTCAGAATCCTCTAGTGTCGCCTCTCCAGTCTCAGAGTCCTCTAGTGTTCCCTCTCCAGTCTCAGAGTCCTCTAGTGTCGCTCTCCAGTCTCAGAGTCCTCTAGTATTCCCTCTCCAGTCTCAGAGTCCTCTCGTGTCGCCGCTCCAGTCTCAGAGTCCTCTAGTGTTGCCTCTCCAGTCTCAGAGTCCTCTAGTGTCACCTCTGCAGTCTCAGAGTCCTCTAGTGTCCCATCTCCAGTTTCAGAGTCCTCTAGTGTTCCCTCTCCTGTCTCAGAGTCCTCTAGTGTTCCCTCTCCAGTCTCAGTCCTCTAGTGTCGCTCTCCAGTCTCAGAGTCCTCTAGTGTTCCCTCTCCAGTCTCAGAGTCCTCTAGTGTCGCCTCTCCAGTCTAAGAGTCCTCTAGTGTCGCCTCTCCAGTCTCAGAGTCCTCTAGTGTCGCCTCTCCAGTTTCAGAGTCCTCTAGTGTCCCATCTCCAGTCTCAGAGTCCTCTAGTGTTCCCTCTCCAGTCTCAGAGTCCTCTAGTGTTCCCTCTCCAGTCTCAGAGTCCTATAGTGTCACCTCTCCAGTCTCAGAGTCCTCTATTGTCGCCTCTGCAGTCTCAGAGTCCTCTAGTGTCGCTCTCCAGTCTCAGAGTCCTCTAGTATTCCCTCTCCAGTCTCAGAATCCTCTAGTGTCGCCTCTCCAGTCTCAGAGTCCTCTAGTGTCACCTCTCCAGTCTCAAAGTAATTTAGTGTCGCCTCTCCAGTCTCAGAGTCCTCTAGTGTCACCTCTCCAGTCTCAGAGTCCTCTAGGGACCCCTCTCCAGTCTCAGAGTCCTCTACTGTCGCCTCTCCAGTCTGATAGTCCTCTAGTGTCACCTCTCCAGTCTCAGAGTCCTCTAGTGTTGCCTCTCCAGTCTCAGAGCCCTCTAGTGTTGCCTCTCCAGTCTCAGAGTCCTCTAGTGTCCCATCTCCAGTCTCAGAGTCCTCTAGTGTTCCCTCTCCAGTCTCAGAGTCCTCTAGTGTCGCCTCTCCAGTCTCAGAGTCCTATAGTGTCACCTCTCCAGTCTCAGAGTCCTCTAGTGTCGCCTCTCCAGTCTCAGAGTCCTCTAGTGTCGCTCTCCAGTCTCAGAGTCCTCTAGTATTCCCTCTCCAGTCTCAGAATCCTCTAGTGTCGCCTCTCCAGTCTCAGAGTCCTCTAGTGTTCCCTCTCCAGTCTCAGAGTCCTCTAGTGTTCCCTCTCCAGTCTCAGAGTCCTCTAGTGTCACCTCTCCAGTCTCAGAGTCCTCTAGGGACCCCTCTCCAGTCTCAGAGTCCTCTAGTGTCGCCTCTCCAGTCTGATAGTCCTCTAGTGTCACCTCTCCAGTCTCAAAGTCCTCTAGTGTCGCCTCTCCAGTCTCAGAGTCCTCTAGTGACCCCTCTCCAGTCTCAGAGTCCTCTAGTGTCACCTCTCCAGTCTCAAAGTAATTTAGTGTCGCCTCTCCAGTCTCAGAGTCCTCTAGTGTCACCTCTCCAGTCTCAGAGTCCTCTAGCGACCCCTCTCCAGTCTCAGAGTCCTCTAGTGTCCCATCTCCAGTCTCAGAGTCCTCTAGTGTTGCCTCTCCAGTCTCAGAGTCCTCTAGTGTCGCCTCTCCAGTCTCAGAGTCCTCTAGTGTCCCATCTCCAGTCTCAGAGTCCTCTAGTGTTGCCTCTCCAGTCTCAGAGTCCTCTAGTGTCCCATCTCCAGTCTCAGAGTCCTCTAGTGTTCCCTCTCCAGTCTCAGAGTCCTCTAGTGTCGCCTCTCCAGTCTCAGAGTCCTATAGTGTCACCTCTCCAGTCTCAGAGTCCTCTAGTGTCGCCTCTCCAGTCTCAGAGTCCTCTAGTGTCGCTCTCCAGTCTCAGAGTCCTCTAGTATTCCCTCTCCAGTCTCAGAATCCTCTAGTGTCGCCTCTCCAGTCTCAGAGTCCTCTAGTGTTCCCTCTCCAGTCTCAGAGTCCTCTAGTGTCGCTCTCCAGTCTCAGAGTCCTCTAGTATTCCCTCTCCAGTCTCAGAGTCCTCTAGTGTCGCCGCTCCAGTCTCAGAGTCCTCTAGTGTTGCCTCTCCAGTCTCAGAGTCCTCTAGTGTCACCTCTGCAGTCTCAGAGTCCTCTAGTGTCCCATCTCCAGTTTCAGAGTCCTCTAGTGTTCCCTCTCCTGTCTCAGAGTCCTCTAGTGTTCCCTCTCCAGTCTCAGTCCTCTAGTGTCGCTCTCCAGTCTCAGAGTCCTCTAGTGTTCCCTCTCCAGTCTCAGAGTCCTCTAGTGTCGCCTCTCCAGTCTGATAGTCCTCTAGTGTCACCTCTCCAGTCTCAGAGTCCTCTAGTGTTGCCTCTCCAGTCTCAGAGTCCTCTAGTGTTGCCTCTCCAGTCTCAGAGTCCTCTAGTTTCCCATCTCCAGTCTCAGAGTCCTCTAGTGTTCCCTCTCCAGTCTCAGAGTCCTCTAGTGTCGCTCTCCAGTCTCAGAGTCCTCTAGTATTCCCTCTCCAGTCTCAGAATCCTCTAGTGTCGCCTCTCCAGTCTCATTCCTCTAGTGTCGCTCTCCAGTCTCAGAGTCCTCTAGTGTTCCCTCTCCTGTCTCAGAGTCCTCTAGTGTTCCCTCTCCAGTCTCAGTCCTCTAGTGTCGCTCTCCAGTCTCAGAGTCCTCTAGTGTTCCCTCTCCAGTCTCAGAGTCCTCTAGTGTCGCCTCTCCAGTCTGATAGTCCTCTAGTGTCACCTCTCCAGTCTCAGAGTCCTCTAGTGTTGCCTCTCCAGTCTCAGAGTCCTCTAGTGTTGCCTCTCCAGTCTCAGAGTCCTCTAGTTTCCCATCTCCAGTCTCAGAGTCCTCTAGTGTTCCCTCTCCAGTCTCAGAGTCCTCTAGTGTCGCTCTCCAGTCTCAGAGTCCTCTAGTATTCCCTCTCCAGTCTCAGAATCCTCTAGTGTCGCCTCTCCAGTCTCAGAGTCCTCTAGTGTTCCCTCTCCAGTCTCAGAGTCCTCTAGTGTTCCCTCTCCAGTCTCAGAGTCCTCTAGTGTCACCTCTCCAGTCTCAGAGTCCTCTAGGGACCCCTCTCCAGTCTCAGAGTCCTCTAGTGTCGCCTCTCCAGTCTGATAGTCCTCTAGTGTCACCTCTCCAGTCTCAAAGTCCTCTACTGTCGCCTCTCCAGTCTCAGAGTCCTCTAGTGACCCCTCTCCAGTCTCAGAGTCCTCTAGTGTCACCTCTCCAGTCTCAGAGTCCTCTAGTGTTCCCTCTCCAGTCTCAGAGTCCTCTAGTGTCGCCTCTCCAGTCTCAGAGTCCTCTAGTGTTGCCTCTCCAGTCTCAGAGTCCTCTAGTGTCACCTGTACAGTCTCAGAGTCCTCTAGTGTCCCATCTCCAGTTTCAGAGTCCTCTAGTGTTCCCTCTCCTGTCTCAGAGTCCTCTAGTGCTCCCTCTCCAGTCTCATTCCTCTAGTGTCGCTCTCCAGTCTCAGAGTCCTCTAGTGTTCCCTCTCCAGTCTCAGAGTCCTCTAGTGTCGCCTCTCCAGTCTAAGAGTCCTCTAGTGTCGCCTCTCCAGTCTCAGAGTCCTCTAGTGTTCCCTCTCCAGTCTCAGAGTCCTCTAGTGTCGCCTCTCCAGTCTCAGAGTCCTATAGTGTCACCTCTCCAGTCTCAGAGTCCTCTAGTGTCGCCTCTCCAGTCTCAGAGTCCTCTAGTGTCGCTTTCCAGTCTCAGAGTCCTCTAGTGTCGCCTCTCCAGTCTGATAGTCCTCTAGTGTCACCTCTCCAGTCTCAAAGTCCTCTAGTGTCGCCTCTCCAGTCTCAGAGTCCTCTAGTGACCCCTCTCCAGTCTCAGAGTCCTCTAGTGTCACCTCTCCAGTCTCAGAGTCCTCTAGTGTCGCCTCTCCAGTCTCAGAGTCCTCTAGTGTTGCCTCTCCAGTCTCAGAGTCCTCTAGTGTCGCCTCTCCAGTCTCAGAGTCCTCTAGTGTCCCATCTCCAGTCTCAGAGTCCTCTAGTGTTCCCTCTCCAGTCTCAGAGTCCTCTAGTGTCGCCTCTCCAGTCTGATAGTCCTCTAGTGTCACCTCTCCAGTCTCAGAGTCCTCTAGTGTTGCCTCTCCAGTCTCAGAGTCCTCTAGTGTCCCATCTCCAGTCTCAGAGTCCTCTAGTGTTCCCTCTCCAGTCTCAGAGTCCTCTAGTGTCGCCTCTCCAGTCTCAGAGTCCTATAGTGTCACCTCTCCAGTCTCAGAGTCCTCTAGTGTCGCCTCTCCAGTCTCAGAGTCCTCTAGTGTCGCTCTCCAGTCTCAGAGTCCTCTAGTATTCCCTCTCCAGTCTCAGAATCCTCTAGTGTCGCCTCTCCAGTCTCAGAGTCCTCTAGTGTTCCCTCTCCAGTCTCAGAGTCCTCTAGTGTCGCTCTCCAGTCTCAGAGTCCTCTAGTATTCCCTCTCCAGTCTCAGAGTCCTCTCGTGTCGCCGCTCCAGTCTCAGAGTCCTCTAGTGTTGCCTCTCCAGTCTCAGAGTCCTCTAGTGTCACCTCTGCAGTCTCAGAGTCCTCTAGTGTCCCATCTCCAGTTTCAGAGTCCTCTAGTGTTCCCTCTCCTGTCTCAGAGTCCTCTAGTGTTCCCTCTCCAGTCTCAGTCCTCTAGTGTCGCTCTCCAGTCTCAGAGTCCTCTAGTGTTCCCTCTCCAGTCTCAGAGTCCTCTAGTGTCGCCTCTCCAGTCTAAGAGTCCTCTAGTGTCGCCTCTCCAGTCTCAGAGTCCTCTAGTGTCGCCTCTCCAGTTTCAGAGTCCTCTAGTGTCCCATCTCCAGTCTCAGAGTCCTCTAGTGTTCCCTCTCCAGTCTCAGAGTCCTCTAGTGTTCCCTCTCCAGTCTCAGAGTCCTATAGTGTCACCTCTCCAGTCTCAGAGTCCTCTATTGTCGCCTCTGCAGTCTCAGAGTCCTCTAGTGTCGCTCTCCAGTCTCAGAGTCCTCTAGTATTCCCTCTCCAGTCTCAGAATCCTCTAGTGTCGCCTCTCCAGTCTCAGAGTCCTCTAGTGTCACCTCTCCAGTCTCAAAGTAATTTAGTGTCGCCTCTCCAGTCTCAGAGTCCTCTAGTGTCACCTCTCCAGTCTCAGAGTCCTCTAGGGACCCCTCTCCAGTCTCAGAGTCCTCTACTGTCGCCTCTCCAGTCTGATAGTCCTCTAGTGTCACCTCTCCAGTCTCAGAGTCCTCTAGTGTTGCCTCTCCAGTCTCAGAGCCCTCTAGTGTTGCCTCTCCAGTCTCAGAGTCCTCTAGTGTCCCATCTCCAGTCTCAGAGTCCTCTAGTGTTCCCTCTCCAGTCTCAGAGTCCTCTAGTGTCGCCTCTCCAGTCTCAGAGTCCTATAGTGTCACCTCTCCAGTCTCAGAGTCCTCTAGTGTCGCCTCTCCAGTCTCAGAGTCCTCTAGTGTCGCTCTCCAGTCTCAGAGTCCTCTAGTATTCCCTCTCCAGTCTCAGAATCCTCTAGTGTCGCCTCTCCAGTCTCAGAGTCCTCTAGTGTTCCCTCTCCAGTCTCAGAGTCCTCTAGTGTTCCCTCTCCAGTCTCAGAGTCCTCTAGTGTCACCTCTCCAGTCTCAGAGTCCTCTAGGGACCCCTCTCCAGTCTCAGAGTCCTCTAGTGTCGCCTCTCCAGTCTGATAGTCCTCTAGTGTCACCTCTCCAGTCTCAAAGTCCTCTAGGTTCCCTCTCCTGTCTCAGAGTCCTCTAGTGTTCCCTCTCCAGTCTCAGAGTCCTGTAGTGTCACCTCTCCAGTATCAGAGTCCTCTAGTGTCGCCTCTCCAGTCTCAGAGTCCTCTAGTGTCGCCTCTCCAGTCTCAGAGTCCTCTAGTGTCGCCTTTCCAGTCTCAGAGTCTCTAGTGTTTCCTCTCCAGTCTCAGAGTCCTGTAGTGTCACCTCTCCAGTATCAGAGTCCTCTAGTGTTGCCTCTCCAGTCTCAGACTCCTCTAGTGTCGCCTCTCCAGTCTCAGAGTCCTCTAGTGACCTCTCTCCAGTCTCAGAGTCCTCTAGTGTTCCCTCTCCAGTCTCAGAGTCCTCTAGTGTCGCATCTCCAGTCTCAGAGTCCTCTTGTGACCCCTCTTCAGTCTCAGAGTCCTCTACTGTCCCATCTCCAGTCTCAGAGTCCTCTAGTGTTCCCTCTCCAGTCTCAGAGTCATCTAGTGTCACCTCTCCAGTCTCAGAGTCCTCTAGTGACCCCTCTTCTGTCTCAGAGTCCTCTAGTGTCCCATCTCCAGTCTCAGAGTCCTCTAGTGTTCCCTCTCCAGTCTCAGAGTCCTCCAGTTTCACCTCTCCAGTCTCAGAGTCCTCTAGTGACCCCTCTTCAGTCTCAGAGTCCTCTAGTGTCCCATCTCCAGTCTCAGAGTCCTCTAGTGTCACCTCTCCAGTCTCAGAGTCCTCTAGTGTCCCATCTCCAGTCTCAGAGTCCTCTAGTGTTCCCTCTCCTGTCTCAGAGTCCTCTAGTGTTCCCTCTCCAGTCTCAGAGTCCTCTAGTGTCGCCTCTCCAGTCTCAGAGTCCTCTAGTGTCACCTCTCCAGTCTCAGAGTCCTCTAGTGTTGCCTCTCCAGTCTCAGAGTCCTATAGTGTCACTTCTCCAGTCTCAGAGTCCTCTAGTGTCGCTTCTCCAGTCTCAGAGTCCTCTAGTGTCGCTCTCCAGTCTCGGAGTCCTCTAGTATTCCCTCTCCAGTCTCAGAATCCTCTAGTATCGCCTCTACAGTCTCAGAGTCCTCTAGTGTCACCTCTCCAGTCTCAAAGTAATTTAGTGTCGCCTCTCCAGTCTCAGAGTCCTCTAGTGTCACCTCTCCAGTCTCAGAGTCCTCTAGGGACCCCTCTCCAGTCTCAGAGTCCTCTAGTGTCGCCTCTCCAGTCTGATAGTCCTCTAGTGTCACCTGTCTAGTCTCAAAGTCCTCTAGTGTCACCTCTCCAGTCTCAGAGTCCTCTAGTGACCCCTCTCCAGTCTCAGAGTCCTCTAGTGTCACCTCTCCAGTCTCAGAGTCCTCTAGTGTTCTGTCTCCAGTCTCAGAGTCCTCTAGTGTCGCCTCTCCAGTCTCAGAGTCCTCTAGTGTTGCCTCTCCAGTCTCAGAGTCCTCTAGTGTCGCCTCTCCAGTCTCAGAGTCCTCTAGTGTCCCATCTCCAGTCTCAGAGTCCTCTAGTGTTCCCTCTCCAGTCTCAGAGTCCTCTAGTGTCGCCTCTCCAGTCTCAGAGTCCTATAGTGTCACCTCTCCAGTCTCAGAGTCCTCTAGTGTCGCCTCTCCAGTCTCAGAGTCCTCTAGTGTCGCTCTCCAGTCTCAGAGTCCTCTAGTATTCCCTCTCCACTCTCAGAATCCTCTAGTGTCGCCTCTCCAGTCTCAGAGTCCTCTAGTGTCACCTCTCCAGTCTCAAAGTAATTTAGTGTCGCCTCTCCAGTCTCAGAGTCCTCTAGTGTCACCTCTCCAGTCTCAGAGTCCTCTAGGGACCCCTCTCCAGTCTCAGAGTCCTCTAGTGTCGCCTCTCCAGTCTGATAGTCCTCTAGTGTCACCTCTCCAGTCTCAAAGTCCTCTAGTGTCGCCTCTCCAGTCTCAGAGTCCTCTAGTGACCCCTCTCCAGTCTCAGAGTCCTCTAGTGTCACCTCTCCAGTCTCAGAGTCCTCTAGTGTCACCTCTCCAGTCTCAGAGTCCTCTAGTGTTGCCTCTCCAGTCTCAGAGTCCTCTAGTGTCACCTCTACAGTCTCAGAGTCCTCTAGTGTCCCATCTCCAGTTTCAGAGTCCTCTAGTGTTCCCTCTCCTGTCTCAGAGTCCTCTAGTGTTCCCTCTCCAGTCTCAGTCCTCTAGTGTCGCTCTCCAGTCTCAGAGTCCTCTAGTGTTCCCTCTCCAGTCTCAGAGTCCTCTAGTGTCGCCTCTCCAGTCTAAGAGTCCTCTAGTGTCGCCTCTCCAGTCTCAGAGTCCTCTAGTGACCCCTCTCCAGTCTCAGAGTCCTCTAGTGTCACCTCTCCAGTCTCAGAGTCCTCTAGTGTCACCTCTCCAGTCTCAGAGTCCTCTAGTGTTGCCTCTCCAGTCTCAGAGTCCTCTAGTGTCACCTCTACAGTCTCAGAGTCCTCTAGTGTCCCATCTCCAGTTTCAGAGTCCTCTAGTGTTCCCTCTCCTGTCTCAGAGTCCTCTAGTGTTCCCTCTCCAGTCTCAGTCCTCTAGTGTCGCTCTCCAGTCTCAGAGTCCTCTAGTGTTCCCTCTCCAGTCTCAGAGTCCTCTAGTGTCGCCTCGCCAGTCTAAGAGTCCTCTAGTGTTCCCTCTCCAGTCTCAGAGTCCTCTAGTGTCGCCTCTCCAGTCTCAGAGTCCTATAGTGTCACCTCTCCAGTCTCAGAGTCCTCTAGTGTCGCCTCTCCAGTCTCAGAGTCCTCTAGTGTCGCTCTCCAGTCTCAGAGTCCTCATGTATTCCCTCTCCAGTCTCAGATTCCTCTAGTGTCTTCTCTCCAGTCTCAGAGTCCTCTAGTGTCACCTCTCCAGTCTCAAAGTAATTTAGTGTCGCCTCTCCAGTCTCAGAGTCCTCTAGTGTCACCTCTCCAGTCTCAGAGTCCTCTAAGGACCCCTCTCCAGTCTCAGAGTCCTCTAGTGTCGCCTCTCCAGTCTGATAGTCCTCTAGTGTCACCTCTCCAGTCTCAAAGTCCTCTAGTGTCGCCTCTCCAGTCTCAGAGTCCTCTAGTGACCCCTCTCCAGTCTCAGAGTCCTCTAGTGTCCCATCTCCAGTCTCAGAGTCCTCTAGTGTTCCCTCTCCAGTCTCAGAGTCCTCTAGTGACCCCTCTTTAGTCTCAGAGTCCTCTAGTGTCCCACTTCAGTCTCAGAGTCCTCTAGTGTCGCCTCTCCAGTCTCAGAGTCCTCTAGTGACCACTCTTCAGTCTCAGAGTCCTCTAGTGTCACCTCTCCAGTCTCGGAGTCCTCTAGTGACCCCTCTACAGTCTCAGAGTCCTCTAGTGTCCCATCTCCAGTTTCAGAGTCCTCTAGTGTTCCCTCTCCTGTCTCAGAGTCCTCTAGTGTTCCCTCTCCAGTCTCAGTCCTCTAGTGTCGCTCTCCAGTCTCAGAGTCCTCTAGTGTTCCCTCTCCAGTCTCAGAGTCCTCTAGTGTCGCCTCTCCAGTCTAAGAGTCCTCTAGTGTTCCCTCTCCAGTCTCAGAGTCCTCTAGTGTCGCCTCTCCAGTCTCAGAGTCCTATAGTGTCACCTCTCCAGTCTCAGAGTCCTCTAGTGTCGCCTCTCCAGTCTCAGAGTCCTCTAGTGTCGCTCTCCAGTCTCAGAGTCCTCATGTATTCCCTCTCCAGTCTCAGATTCCTCTAGTGTCTTCTCTCCAGTCTCAGAGTCCTCTAGTGTCACCTCTCCAGTCTCAAAGTAATTTAGTGTCGCCTCTCCAGTCTCAGAGTCCTCTAGTGTCACCTCTCCAGTCTCAGAGTCCTCTAAGGACCCCTCTCCAGTCTCAGAGTCCTCTAGTGTCGCCTCTCCAGTCTGATAGTCCTCTAGTGTCACCTCTCCAGTCTCAAAGTCCTCTAGTGTCGCCTCTCCAGTCTCAGAGTCCTCTAGTGACCCCTCTCCAGTCTCAGAGTCCTCTAGTGTCCCATCTCCAGTCTCAGAGTCCTCTAGTGTTCCCTCTCCAGTCTCAGAGTCCTCTAGTGACCCCTCTTTAGTCTCAGAGTCCTCTAGTGTCCCCTCTTCAGTCTCAGAGTCCTCTAGTGTCGCCTCTCCAGTCTCAGAGTCCTCTAGTGACCACTCTTCAGTCTCAGAGTCCTCTAGTGTCACCTCTCCAGTCTCGGAGTCCTCTAGTGACCCCTCTTCAGTCTCAGAGTCCTCTAGTGTCGCCTCTCCAGTCTCAGAGTCCTCTAGTGACCACTCTTCAGTCTCAGAGTCCTCTAGTGTCACCTCTCCAGTCTCGGAGTCCTCTAGTGACCCCTCTTCAGTCTCAGAGTCCTCTAGTGTCCCATCTTCAGTCTCAGAGTCCTCTAGTGTTCCCTCTCCAGTCTCAGAGTCCTCTAGTGTCGCCTCTCCAGTCTCAGAGTCCTCTAGTGACCCCTCTTCAGTCTCAGAGTCCTCTAGTGTTCCCTCTCTAGTCTCAGAGTGGGCAGCCTCTGAGGTTGCAGTGCCACAGAGATGCTGTCCTCCAAGGTACCAGTGCCACAGTGGGCGGTCCCCAAGTTTCCAACTGCAGAGACACTGTCCTCTGGCATGGGAGCTGCCTTGGAGCTCGTCTGCCTGGCTGTGTGTTTCCTGGAGGGGGCCGCCTTTTACAGCTGCTTCTTGTATCTCTGCTTCTGTCTCCTTGAACCCCAGTCGGCCTTGGCAGATGGCCGCTCACACTGAGCCTGGTTCTGCTGGAGGTTTCTTCCTGTTAAAAGGGAGTTTTTCCTCTCCACTATCGCTACAAGCATGCTTAGTGTGAGGGATTGTATTTGAGTCAATGAGTCGATGCAATCAACTGGTTTTCCTTAGATAGAAAACTTTGTATCAATTTGACTGTATGATCTGGTTGAACTGTAAAGTGCCTTGAGATGACATGTGTTGTGAATTTGGCGCTATATAAATAAACTGAATTGAATTGAAATAAGGTTCCTGCCGCCGTGAGGCCGTAAATTGTAAAATAAATAAATAAATAAATGAGGCCCTTTGAAGTTGTTATTTTATGTTATTTTGATGTATGATGTTATTTTAAACGCCAAGAGAATCGTCTTCTTCCAACTTCTGTCCTTCAGCCTGACAGAAATAAATTTAGTCACCAAACAGTTTTCCAACATGTGTGAATTTACAATTTTTCATTACTGATATCAGAGGATGGAAACCATCAAGTTTTTAACTGTGTTTATTTCTCTCTTCATCAACAACAAACTCTGTGGATTTGGTGACATTTGATCATTATTTTCCAGAGTTATCAGAGGGAAACCATGTATTTTAGCCACCTGATATAATCCGTTCTCCCCTTGATGATCTTTATGAAATATATTTTTTGTTTAAATGTTTATCTAACAATTTACAGATATTCCAAACAAAGTTTAAACCAAAACTGCTGGACTTTGTTTTCTAAGTTTGAAGATGTTTTTCTTTCCATCCAGAAAGATTTTTCAATCCAAAATGTCTGCAGCAAAGCTACTGCAGACATTTTTAATTGAGAATTGAAAATACATTTTAAAAAGATCATCAAACCAACAGTCAGATTTAATTTAACTATTTTGGATTTAAAAATATAAAATAATGTTTCAAACATGATATAGAAAAATAATGATAGTATAAAAAGTCACAGGATTTGTTTATTTTTTCCCATGTTAAGGGGGAAGGGATTATATCAGATGATTAAAATAACTCTGGACAATAATGATCAAATGTTACCAAACCCACAGAGTTTGTTGTTGATGAAGAGAGAAATAAACACAGTTAAAGACTTGATGGTGAATTAATTAATACCATGTTATGGAGGAATTTTTATGTGTGATAGCATGCAGTATATGGAGGACCCATCCTGCCATAATTAAAAATACGTACAGAAATAAATTGACTTAATACAAAATTGCTTGAAAAAGTAGAAAATAATATGAATTTGTGCCATTAAATGTGACAAAATAATGAAAAGAAGTTATTTCTTCAACAATTGATCAATTATTCATTAAAAATATATATTTTAACTTACACTTTTATTTTTTTAACTTTTCTTCTTGCTTTTATGCTGACTTATTTTTAACCCACTTATTTTCTGTGATACATTTTTATTCAAGTCTTTATTTTTTCTTTGTGTATTTATTACAAGTGAGTTTTTTTGTTCCGTATTTCCACTGCAACCATTTTTATTTTATTTTATTG